>JAGDQP010006714.1:0-63917 GCA_022664845.1 Lepisma saccharinum | reverse complement strand
TTTTTTTTTTTTTTTTTTTTTTTTTTTTTTTTCATACAGAGTAAATGGCTCACATAAGCTAATGCCTAGCATCTCAAGTCATTTTTTGGTTATTATTTTCATGATTAAATATAGTGCAAGATAAAACCAGCACCTATTTACAAAATATATATACATACTACGATACAATAATACTACAATGCTACAAGATCATTTGTATATAACAATAAGTTTAATCTAAGATTGCTTCTACTTCTCCATTTGATAGATTTTTAACCCATTTTGACATTAGCTTTTTAAACCTGTTTATATTTTTCTCTGTTTTTAAATGTATTGGAATATTATTGTAATATTTGGCGCCATGCTACTAGAATGGCATTTTGGTATTTCTTTATTAGTTCTTGTGTATTCTAAGTTTAGTTGTGTTTTACTTCTAGTTTCATGGATATGTTGTACTTTTTCCATTCATTTTCATTTCTTTTAAAATACATTAGAACAGCTTTTATGTACAATTTAGGTAGATAAAGTACAGAGAATTCTTTATACAAATTTTCTACTCTTGTTTCATACGTTTTGTTTGTACGTATTCTTAATATATTATTTTGTTGAACAATTAATGATTTTAAATGCGTCTCGTTAGCCGCCCCCAGTTTGTTATGCTGTATTGGAGTAAGCTTTGTACCAGTCATGATACACTATGCGTAGTGTCTTAATGTTCAATATATTCCTAAGTTGTACAAATTTATAAGATAGTTTCCTTAATAGTTTTATTACACGTTGAATGTGTAGATTCCATCTCAAGTGTTGATCAATGAGTATTCCTAAATAATTAATTTGTTTTTCTCGTACAAGACTCTTACAGTTACAATTTTTGATCTTATCACATTTATGTAGTTTTATTTCCATATTGCTTATAGGTTGTCCAGTTATTGTTGGAGAAAATGTTATATACTTTGTTTTGTCAGCGTTTAATACTAGTAAATTTACGTTTAGCCAATTGCTTACTTTCCCAAACTCTATTTCAATTTTATGGTAAGTTTCATCCCACGTTGTACCACTAATCGTTAATGATGTGCCATCTGCAAATGAATGTATATGACCATGTAGTTTTAAGTTACATAGCTCATTTATATATATTAAAAATAGCACAGGACCTAAAACTGTCCCTTGCGGGATTCCATATTTGATACAAGAATAATTGCTTATGTTATTACCTATTTGTACAGCTTGTTTTCTATCTGTTAGGTAGCTTTTGAACAGGATAATGCCAGACCTCGCACTTCACTGTGTTTCATTTTACTTAATAGTATACATGGTGTGTTCTGAAAGTAGTAGGACTGATTTTTTTTTAAAAAAAATGTATTCATGATAATAGTACAAACGATTAGAATTGTTCGAAGTAGCATCCTTCCGCATCTACACACTGCTGCCAACGAGTTTTCCAGTTTTCGTATGCCTCCAGGAACCTCTGGACCGGAATGCTGTTTAGCTCCCTCGTCACGGCCTGTTGAACCGTCTGTACCGAGCCGTGATGCTTTCC
Source organism: Lepisma saccharinum (assembly GCA_022664845.1). Lineage (NCBI taxonomy): Eukaryota > Metazoa > Arthropoda > Insecta > Zygentoma > Lepismatidae > Lepisma > Lepisma saccharinum. The sequence continues at coordinate 62,398 of JAGDQP010006714.1, read as the reverse complement.
CTTGAGCGTCGATTTTAATCTCGGGAATAGAAAAAAGTCTGGCGGGGCCAAGTCGGGGCTGTTGGGGGGATGAGGGAGCGTTGCGACATTGTGCTGGGCAAGATACTCCACTACCCCGAACGCTGTATGGCTCGGCGCGTTGTCATGGTGCAGCCGCCAATTGTTGGCGATGACTGGACGGATCAGCAATCATTCTGATACTCATCCTACGATCACTGTTCAGTAAATTTTGCACTGGCGACACATTTTCGTTGGTCTTGCTGGTCGAAGGGCGTCCGGTGTGGTCGTCGTCTTCCACTCTTTCCTACCTTCTCGGAACAGCTTGTGCCACTCAAACACACCCGATCTAGCCATGGCATCATCACCGTAGGCCTCCTTAATCATGTCGTGCGTCTCTTTGCCCGTTTTACCAAGCTTTACACAAAATTTTATTGCGTATCGCTGCTCCAGTAAACGCTCCATGATTCTCCGTGACGAGGCGTTTCGACAGGGGTTCACAGTACAAGCGACCTGCTCTCTTCAACGGCCGAGAGCCGACTGCCGCTATTTCCCAGCGTTCCCAATATCCCCCTCCACCGATCGTGCGCGCGCAGACCGCCTCTCGTCCGCCCATTCACTCAGGAAAAAGCCAGTCCTACTACTTTCAGAACAAACCTTGTATTATGAGATATGGTGTCGAAAGCTTTAAATAGGTCAAGGAACACAGTTCTTACTTTACGATTTTTGTCAATCTCTTTACATATTGTTTCTGTCAGTTTGTATGTTGCATCTGAAGTGCTTTTTCCAGCTCTAAAACCAAATTGATTTTCTGAGAAAAAATAGTTTTGTTCTAAGAAGGTTACAAGTTTTTTAAATGCATTTTTCTAGTAGTTTCGAACAGTTGCTTAGTACTTAATGAAATTGGTCCATAATTATTTACATCACTTTTTGTTCCTTTTTTATAGATAGGTTTTCTTATAGCAGTTTTAAAGTTTTCAGGAAATACACCTGTTTCAGTACTTAAATTTAAAATATGTTGTAATGGCTTTGCTACATACACTTTCGTATTTTTTAATATCGCTACAGATATTTCGTCTATACCTGATGCTGTCTTTGGCTTTAATTGGTTTATGTAATCACTTACTTCCTGCTCCGTGATTGGATTCAGGAATAATGAATTTTTTGGACACGCTTCTATTTTATGAGTATTTTGCATTTTCACATTTAATATATTTACCAGTCTTTCCGCCTATGCTAGAAAAGTGGTCATTTAATATATTAACTACCAAATTTGGGTTGTGTTTAAACTTTGTTAAACCGTCATTTGTTTGTATTTCTTTGATATCAACATCTTTCTTTCGATTTTTATCTGTGATATTTGCAATGACTTTTCATAATTTACCTGTATCATTGTTACATTCCTAAATCTTTTTACTATAATACTATTTTTTTTTACTTTTTTTATGAGTTGGTAAAATCTGTTTTTATACTTTTTGTAATATTCTTTTCTCTCTATATTGTTCTTATGTTTTGTTACTTGCCGACTAAGCCTATCTCTTTCTCGTATAGAGGTGATAAGACCTTTAGTTATCCACGGTTTTAACCTACGGTATTTACTGTTAGTTATATATTCCGTTTTAAGAGCTTTTTTTATACAAGTTTCCATTTCTTGAATAAAATTATTTATACAGTTATTTTGCATCTCATCCGACCAGTCACATTTTTTTCTAATTCCTTATTTAGTAATGAGTAATTCACCTTTACATTACAACATACCCTTTCTTTTTTTGGTAATGACATTGGGATGATACAAGTAACAAAATGATCTGTTATAGTTGTTTGGAGAACTGCTGACATGGATTCCTGTGGTCTTCTATGCTTCAGAAAGATGTAATCAATACAAGATTTTCTATTTTGTGTAAATAGTGTATGTATTAATACATGAAACAAACCCGTTTCTGTACATTGTGTTTAAGTATGTATCTGTGGTTTCATCATATTTTGCTTTAAGAATATCAAGATTTATGTCACCAATGATGAATTTGTTGGTGTTTTTTTATTTTTCCATTTAATGATGATAAAAAAAAGTTCCTCATCATTACTCGGACTACGATATAAAGCATATGAAGAACATGTTTCCGTGTTTATTATGTCAATGCGCATACCACTTGCCTCAGCAATTTCAATTTCCTTGTTATCAGCATTAACTGATTCATTTATAAAAACCATTACACCATCAGCGCGGGTTGGTGATCTTTCTCTGAAAAAAGCAACGATAACCGTTTAGATTAACTGTATCTGTTGTTTCATTTTTCCATATTTCAGTCAAAATTATGACATCAACAGAAAAGTTTGTTTTGAAGTAAAATGAAAAAATTATCGAGGTTCTTCCTTAAACTACGAATATTCATGTGAGTTATTGTTAGTCCTTCTTTACCCTTAAAATGATTATTTAAAGTACTTACATCTTCACAAATAGTTGCGTTTGTATCTCGATAAATTTGGATATCTTCTAAAACTTCTTCCATTTTTGACACACGTTTTTCTCATGCTTTTACATTTAAGGTACTATTTTTTTATGTTTTGGAGATCTTCAATGCATTTTACTTGTTTCACACATGCTGTTTCATTTTTCTTTATTAGGACATATCCGTCACGTACCCAGGCAAAACGGAAGGCACTATTTTTTGGCGAATTGCTTGGTTTCATACAACAGTTTGCGGTTGCATGCTGTAAGTTGTTCATTCATGTAGACATGGTCATCAGGGAATGATGGATTGACTTCTGAAGCTAGTAACATTTTGTTTTCTCGGAATTTTTGAAGCCAGTTATCCCTTATAGCTTTGGAAGACTATTGCGCGACTATTTTTTTCGGTTTGTCTTTCTTTGTGGGTATTCGATAGGCTTTTTTGATATTTTCTTTATTGGGTTGGATTTCAATTGCTTTGGACAACTTCCATCACAAGATCTTCTGTATTTTCTTCTTTAGTTTCTGGAATGCCTATTATTTCGATGTTTTCCTGTAGCTGCTGTTGTTTCATCTCCCCTAATTTTCTTTCTAGTCGTTCCACAGATTGTTTCAGATATCGATTTTCAGATTCAAGCGTTTCTGATTTTGACGTCGGTCCCGTAACTGTTTTTCTCAGTTCCTCTCTATCCTTTTGAAAATCGTCAAATTTGGATGACATGAAACTCACACTTTTTTCGAGTTCACGAACGGTCTCACTGTTTTTGTTTTGTTTTTTCCAATAAATGACAACTTAGAATGGATTTCACTTGTACTAATTTCTTCAAGTCGATTTCTTGGCCTTGCATTAATTCAAAGCTGCTGCTTTCCTTGCATGAACTACACTTCCACTGATCTTTACGAGCCTCCAATTTCCTAACGTTTTCCACATTCTTCAGATTTGTACATTTGGCGTGGAAATATTTTTTAGCTGTACAAAAGATAACTTCTTTCATGTTCTGCGAATTTATTTCTTTTTCACAAGAGCCGCACACGTCAGGCATCCTGCTCAATGAAGCAATCAGAGCGGTTTACAACACACGTCTTACTCTTATGAATGCTGAATTGAGAATAATACAAAAGGCCTTCTTCGTCGGGACAACAGCCATTTTGTGAAAAGTGGTCACGTGGGGTCACTGGCAGGTACTACGGTTGCAGCTCGTCACTACAATGAAACTTCTTTGAATTACTTTTTTCATGCATACATAACGTATTAGCACATCTCAATATCAACGCAAGTTACAACCATTTCAAAGTATCTATTTATTTTCAAATTACCCTGTATATATAAAAATGAATGATTTTGTGTGTGTGTGTGTGTTACTTATAGAAACCTACACGCGTTCTTTGATTTATACCAAATTTTGCGCACATTAGCATTAGGTGCCGGGACATGCAGAGGTACTGCGCGTCGTTTATATTGCGCTGCAATTGTCAGTGTTCCCAACATGTTTTAAAATATATTATTATTATTATTTTCAAATTGCTTCCATACCGTTCGATATATCCGCAACATCTTTGACAAATATTATTCGACACAATCGAAAAATATTGTAGACGCCCCCTGTCCCTAAGCATCCCAGTTGTCAGTATTGCCAACCTGTGTAAAATATTTTATTTTTGATAGCTCCCATATAGTAGAACATATCCACACCAAAGTTGGCATGAACATTATTTTACACTATAAGAAAAAAATGCTGTGCAATTCCCCACCTTCCAACGGTCCAAGTTGTCAGTATTGCCAACCTATTTACCTAATACACTTGATCCCGCACTAATGGGCGGGCATATCAGATCCAATGTATGTTTAAAATGAAAGTTCGATATGTTGCTTGTTGCTTGTTATTAATTCAATGTTAGATTGTGCAACTGTCGTACTGAAAATCTTGGTATGTGATGTATGAGGAAAGTACCATCTCTAAAATAAAATGTTCACAACAGAAACTATCTAGTGTTTAGAAGCAATAGGTGTTCGCATGATGGCGGACTCAACCCTCACATACCCTCACCGCTTGAAGGTAAGGGTTGAACGAAGATCTGAGAGTTACTGTGAGGGCAAAGTTGCAGCGTGAGGGTGAGGACGAAATTGAAACGTGAGGGTGAGTGAGTTTTGACAAAAATGAAAAAAACAATGAATGAGTTTTTGCTATAGGTTACTAACTAATCACAGTAGTACTTACTTGCTAAAGGAAGTCAGTCTGCTGTAAATGTTAATAAAAGTATGCTCTGTATACTGTATAGTCATCGATTCGAGCTTACTTCGGGCGTGATTTTCCGAACAAAATTAGTCACAGGTTCATGAATTGGACTCATTGTGATGTTTATTTCTATATCACCATCGATGTTTTGCTACAAAAATCACGGACAGTATGCCGAGTGAGTATAGTATAGCGAACGAAGACGGGTTAGAAAAAGCCAGGTTAAATTAAAGGGAACTACCTATGACTGCTCCACTTACGGTTCCAATGGAATACCCAATGTATACTAAAGAGACGCCCAGTTCGATTTTGACTGCTTTGGTTCATAAAGATATATTCTGTTAGAAAGAATCTCTATGGGGGTTGTGTCGGCTTTTGGGGGGCCAAATGTAAACTAACCTAACCTAAACTAACGAAAATTATCGAATATTTAATAAAAAAGTAAAAATTTTCACACAAAAATGTTGCCCCCCCCCCTCCCCAAATCCGACATATGCCTTCTGTTGTTAGTGTTGTTTTGTGGGTTGTTGTTTTTTTTTCCTTATAAATAGTCTGTACTTATTTCTGATAGAAGTGCTTCTTTTTTGTTCTTTTTGTATTGGAAATGTAAAATAAATAATAAAAGTGTGAATTTATTTGTTTAAAAACTATACAAAAGAAGTTGTGGGTGGATGGGGTGACTGTAAGTTGAGTGGGGAGGTCACTTAAAAATATCTTATTTTGTATAAGTTGCTTTCATGATACCACAAACACTAACTTTGATTAACCATTTCCATGAATATGCTCAGGTATATATTTGACATAGGCATGATAAAAAGTTTACTACGCGTGGGAACCGTGAATATAATAATAATAATTTAGCAATTATATCTAACAACAGGATAGTAACTAACGTATAAGGTGAAACGTTTATATAATATATTTTTTTATTGATAATAGTTCTTTATTTTTGTAATTGAAAATATAGATCTGGCTGAAGGATGCAGTGCAATGCAGGAACTGTGCAATGACGTGTCACAAAAAGTGCATTTTGAAATGCCAATCGGGAACTGTATGTACACCAAGTGGAGTAAAGAAAAAGCAATCCGTGGACGAAACGACTCGCACACCTGAAATTATCACCACTTCTCCCGATGGGCAGCTAGAGGACGGAGATCTTGGAAGTTGCGAGACCATATCAGGGGACAGCAAACAGAATAGTACAAACCCTCAGGTAACAATGCATTTGTGCATTACAATATGAAAGATTTTGCATGGTTTATCATTTAAAAAAAAAAAAACAATTCAGTGATTTTGGATCTCATTATTAATGACTAAGCGTTGTCTTAGTGAAAATATTGCCTGTTAAATTAATTTCTGACGAGGAAAAGCATGGTGAGCTTCTGTTCATGAATATTAACACTGAAAGGGTTAGATATGTAGATTATCAGTGGAGATAATGATTAGGGAAAATAAGCAGCGAGTCCTGAGAGTTTCAGGGGCGTTTCTGTTTAAACGGCTGTGTGATAGTTCGACAGTTTTGTCTGATAAGCCACGGGATAAGGAAAGAAGGGGACGTGGTGGAAGATCATATGGTGTGTATTGTATGGGGAGTTATCATCTTTTAAAAATATTCCCGAACTGTTGACGCGTTGTCGAGATTTGCACGTTCGGTTTTAAGAGCAATGGAAAGTATAATGGAGTATGCATGTGATAGGGGAAGAATAGAAATTTGTGATCATTTTTCTTTTTAGACTGGTTTTTCAGTTTCATTTTAAAGAAAGTTATGTTTCATTTCTTGTTTATTTGTTGGTAGTTGAGATAGAATTGCAAATTTTTCTTTTGCCTGTGACTGATTAGGTGTTAAAACATTCCTATTCTTTTACTGCATTACTTCATTATATATGGAGTTCGAATATTCTGTTAAGTATGTGATGAAAACAAACCAACACTTACGTATTTTTATCAACAACGCGTAAAAAGCCTAACAAAATGTTTCACAGAAATGTTGCTTACGTAGAAATATTGTGAAATTACCGTAGGTAAGCTTAAATAGTAATGTTTCACTCTACAAGTTTAGTGTCCAAATATCGGTGCTTCTGAATCCACAAATGCATTCACTTTGATTCCTTTGGGCACTTCAACTTTCAAATTGTAGTAACACAACAGTGGCTACCAGCAGTCACCACTTGACTTCCTAATTGAAGATCCATCCGGAAGTATTTTCTTCGTTCTATTAGACGAATGCTAGGGGTGTTACGCATCCTTCCTTCACAGTTTTTTATCTTGAAAAATTCACTTATTAAAGGATGTTATTCCTCGATGTTTGACTGCTTAAGGTTTGTGTAAAGTAACGATCTTTAATTGTAGATGGCAGCACTATCTCCGAATATGTCGGATGTATTTTTCTCGTCGTGCATAGTTGCAATGCTGCTCTTACAAATTCAAACCTAGAGAGTTCGAACTTTCAGAGAGCTTGTTCATAACCGTTTCCAGAGTTCTGTTGGTACCGATTTTTATTTTTTTGTTCATTGTTGTTAAACTGTATGTAACAATGGAGCTCTTTCAACAATGAACAAGAAAGAAAATAAAAATTTAACCGATGGTTGGTATTCTGCCCATACGGTGGTTTATGACTTGAAGGTTCTCTTGGTAAGGGGAACCGATGGTGTGATTTGTCATTTCCATTCGTCGGAAGATCATTATTTCGTAAGGACGGGGAACTCACAGTTTGAAGTTGATTTCAGCCTCAATTACGTTCAATATGTTGCCACCAGGACGAACCGGGACCCGATAATTGCAAGACAACCACCGAAACTACTGATCCACCGAGGACATTCGCTTTTCCATTAAACGCTTCAATGTACTGACATATTACCTACAATTTACTTGGTGAAACTAACTATTTTCTGAGTTGGGTAAAAAGATGTAATATAAATAACTTCAGGGATAGAAGGGGCCGCGTTGGCTTAAGTGGTAGAGCGCTCACCTCTGGCGCTTGGGGTCTCCGGTTCGATCCGAGCTCATGTCATTTGGGCTTTGTGTTGGAGAAACACCGTGTGCGTAGGTTTTCCCGTTATCTCCTACTTTTTTCATTTTACCAATTCTCCCATCATCCATACGGCCTGAGCTAAAGTTGCCTAAAGGCCTTAAAAATTAAATTCAAAATTCGGGAATAGTACGCTTTGACTTTAGCCGGAAATTATATAATGCTACATATTTTTAAATATCGGCGTTTGTTGTTAGTTACATGCAGATAAAAGATCAGGAATGTTTTTATTAAATTTAGAGGATCAACTTTTATTTAAGTTTATTAATTTATTACTTTGGTAAAATACCAATTTCTTTTGACGCCGCGCTATTTTTTTTTTTTTTTTTTTCTTGAAATTGAGTACCAAACATTGAAGCTCATGATGTGTAACCCCTGCTTGCATTTAATATGTACTAACTGTGTAGATATTTTTAGATTCTTGCTTTTTTGTTTCAAGAACCACCAGTAGAGTTCATTAATTTATACTTTTTTGTTGTTGTTCAGTTTGATTTAAATTAGTAGCACTAGTTTAGTTGATTTAAAATTTATTAAAATGATTTAATTTCTTTGTAGTAATATTAATTCATTTGTAAGTGCTTCAGTTTCTGGTGGTTCATAATCTTAATTAAAAGCATTTTAGAGTTTTTTTTCATTGTAGTGTGTTCCAAATCGATTGCTTTGTTTATTTATTTACGGAAACAAAACTATTGAACAGGTTAATAAATCAGTATGTAATCAATACAGCTCGTGACAAATATTCGTTAATAAACGATATAAAGTGTGTGACAGATCATAAGCTTCGTTCATTTTGATCGTTGATCGACAGCCTCTCTCGCATATGCAGGTATCTACCATCTATTAATTTCGAGTTCATTTACAGACGAAACTTAATATATATACGTATATATATCGCTCATGGTCATGCAATGTCGGGAAAGAGACGCAGTCTCGAATCCTTTCACGCAAGCCATGTTGACAAGTGACTTTTAGGTTTTTCCTCAGTCGAATGTCAGATTTCACGTTGGATTGTAAGAAATATTGTATCTTCTAAATATCTAGATGCGTATTTAACATAGCCCGTTATAGTGGAAGAATATAGACTTCTGTGCCTCGTTCATTATGATAAGCAGAAATGATGTAGTTCGTCTTGTGTATATGGCCTTAGAGACGAATATATACAGTGAGATGTGGCTGTCTACGTTATTCGAGTAAACGTCTCACAAAAGAAATGAGAGAATTCTGTGTTCTTTACATATATCGCTATAAAATATCGTCAACACTAATCATGCCCTCATGGAACCGAATATATTTCCATTTTCTTAGTGCTAACTAAAAGAATTCAAATTGAAATATTACAGAGAACGAGGCTTGCAGAATGATACTTCGTAGTGTCATTTATGCCCGGTGATCTGGTTAAATCCTGCCGTTTGAAAATTCCTTTATTTCATTATTTTTCAGAAATTGTCATCGATTGATCTTAGAAAGTTTTTTTTTTTTTTAAATTATTTTTGGTGAAGTTAATTGTAATTGATAATCTACTCTAGAAAATATAAATGTAAAATCGCTTGTATAATTAATTTTACGTATAGAGTAGATTATTTATTTACTCCGCGTTTTACGGCATGCTTAATTGATTACATCTTAATTTGTTCAGTAGTTTTTGTTTGCTTTGTAAGAATAAAGCAGGCAATTGGTAATGGAATACACTATATTTAGTTAGTGGTGAATCAAAGTAGAAAAACAGAAAGATTTGTACTAAAAACTTAACCCACTGCTATTGACAGAGTCATCGAAGAGGATTGAGCAGTCTTCTAGCATCTGTTGCTAATGCAGCACAATCTCGTGGCCTCAAACGGGTGGGGTCAGCCAACAATCTTGCTCCTCCTGCTTTACAAAATCAAACTAATATGTCACGAAGTCTCCCGCCCTCCCCACAGCGTTCACCGTCTACTAGTCGAAAGGTAAATCGACAGTTTTTCTTCATGTTATGAATAAAAAATAAATAGAGAAAAATATAATACGACAGAAAAGGATATAAAAAGAAATGAAATTCCTTTCTGACTGTTAATTCCCTTTTATCCTTGAATTTCACATGACTTAGATGTGTTTAGTGCAGTCTAGCAATTGCTCTGAAGATAAAAGCAGAGATTTTTGAATGTTTGCTTCAATTCGCTCGCATGTTGTAGTAGTGGCTAGCAGATACGAGAAAATAACTTAGAATTATGCACTCCCCCATCCTTCTGTGGCGTTTCGTATATACTCTACTATTTTCTTACTGCATAGTTCTGTGTTTTGTTTTGCCTAGTTACTCATTACTGCCTAAGGTTTGGTAGGAAGCTGACTGTCTGTCCCCTTCACCATTCGCTCATCAAGTGAATAGTTTCTAAGCACGTCTTATTCAGCTTAATGCATTCTGTGTCATCTTTCACCTTGTTTGTCTTTTCCCAAATTGCACAAACTATAATTCTCTTCATCTATCTTCCGTAACACGAGTACGCGTCCATGTTTTCTTTGTATAAAGCCTTATAATTGTTATCCTAAAGATTTGGTTTACTAATCTCAAGTGTGCTTAGTTTTTGTCGTATGTCACCCCGTTTTCAAGTTCTGTAGGAACATAATTGTATTATTGGTACTTACCGGTGTTTAAATCCTTCATTTCTTTATGGTGGTGGTGTCTTTGGTACTAATTGCGCTTGAGGTCATTTAAGGTCATCATCATCATCATCATCTTCTACTCGTTGTTGAAATGACCTTCGAGGACACGTGACAGAAATATTTGTGCGTCATTTTTATTTCTGAGTTGCCTTTCTCGAGGTAGGTATTCGTTTAACGTGTAAGTGTAACACTAATGTTACGTTTGTCAGTGTTCTTAGTGTGAATTGAGGTATCGGCATTTGTGTGTTTCTTCTAGTTTTGACATCCAAATTCCGAGATGGCATCTGCAACATCTAGTCCAGTGATTCTCAGCCTGGTGTCCCGCAGCACACCTGTTGAAACGTAGTGAATTGTTTAAGTGTGCCACAAAATTTCTGAGACTGATTTTTCTGGCTAAATTATCAGCTTATCCCATAAGTAGATGACCGCTGCAATGACGCCATCTGACGAACGAATAGTGAAGTAGATGGTACGTGTCATAGCTGAGTCATATAGGGAACTTGATTGTGCACCACTGTGTAGGAGAACGGTCTACTCCACGTTTTGAAAGTGTGGCTTGTGTTCGATCATGGCAATGTCGGAGGACCACATACTGTATATCATGCCGTATGAATTTCACCAGGCACATCCAGCCATGCAGCGGCACGAAACATCAATGACGTATATGGTCAGGGTGCTGTGGATGTTCGAAAGTGCCAGAGTTGGTTCCCAAGGTTTCGATCTGGGGACACCAGTCTCACCGATAAGCTACGAGAAGGGAGAACTGTGCAGCTGGACAACGATGCCCTGCGAGCAGCAGTGGAGGCAAATCCAATGCAAACTGTTGAAGAACTGGCCATCGAACTCCATGTCACCCATTTGACCGTTCATCGTCATCTGCAGGACCTTGGGTACGTGTCGAAACTCGGAAAATGGGTAACCCATGCGTTAACGCCTCAACAGAAGCAGCAGCAAGTTGACATCTGCAGTTCCTTGTTCACCCGTCACAGACGTGAGCCATGCTGAATATCCGTGGGATAATCCATTGTTGGAGAAACATCCTGCTCTGGTCAATCGCAAGGGTGTGCTCATCCACGGTGATAACGCGTGCCCACAGACGGCAAGAAGGACCTGTGCTAAGATCAAGGAACGTGGCTGGAAGAAATTCCCCCCCCCCCGGCGTTTTCACCAGATCTTGCACCAACATACTACTGTCTTTTTCGCAACCTGCAAAGCCACCTTTCCGAGAAAACATGCAAAATGAGGGTGACGTGCGACGAAGGGACCCAGTTCTTTGCCTCCAAAACCGGTGACTTCTTTCAGTGGGGAATCCAACAACTGGTTGATAGGTGGCAAAGTGTTGTAGAGTCCGATGGAGACTATTTTCCTGACTAACAGTGTTCTAGAGATAAGTTATCGTTCTTGTCCTCACGGTGCAAAAATACGCCACTACTTGTGAGATAAGCTGATAATTCAAATAATTTCACGCAATATTTATTTTGAGAAAAGGAGCAAGGCAAGCTTATCGCGCGCAAGACCGAGACAATAGCAGTTCGTGTCAGGTCATATGATGGACCCGAGTGAAATACATTGAGAACCACTGGTCTGGTCCAACTATGTCATAGCATAAGGTGATTGTCAGATCCGTTGTGTAATCACCTTTATATTTATGAATATTGTAAACCCCTGCCGTAAACATCGGCATAATGGATCTTGTTCATATCTGTCTACGTTGATCTATGGAAACTTATCATCTCCTTGTGTAAAGACTTATCCACCTAGCGTACAAGAACTACTCTATGCTACAACTTTCTAATCTACGTACAATACATTTCAGGTGGGGTGTCTGAGAATATCAGATTACGCTGGCAGAAACAGTGAGAAATTGTGACAGGACAAATCTACTTTAACAACCAGATCAAGATAATTTTTGATTGATTGAAGTGTTATTAACGTTCTAAACGAGCTGGTAAGCTACTAAGGACGGGATGTACAGTTTAACTTGGGTTCCGAACCACTTGTGTCCCCATCGGGAATCGAACCCGGGATCCGTTGATTACAAGGCAGTGAGCGTTACCACTCATCCACCGGGGACACTAGGGATCAAGATAGTGTAACCTAGTTCCACAAAAGTAGTCGCATTCTTTCAAAATAATTTTACTTAATTTTATTTGAATTGAATTGAATTGATCTTTGGCTCAGACCGAGATGGGGTAGATAGAGAATGTGGATATATTGACCATGGCGTTACGTAAGGTACCATCCGGGCATTTGCGTGGTGAAATTAGGGAACCCCTAGAAAACTTCAGCCAGAGCCACGGACATAATTTCAGACTTTTTTGTTTTTCTACTTATAAAAGTACACTAGCTTCAAGTGAAGCTTCTGAAGCTAGAATGAACGTACTATAAGCTCTAATAGTTGTATGGAAATTGCCAGATTAAAGGCTTCAATTTTTGTTCTAGATGTACATGGAATGTCGAGTGCACCTCAGAAATATTTAACTCATGAAACCGTAACGTCTGTTCGAAATAATGTTGACAAAACTTTGGTCAGAAAGTTGATAAGATTAATACACATGTTTAAGATAAAAGTTTCAGGTGGTGGAATATAAAGTAAAGAAGGCATCTCTTGAACAATGAAAGACCAAACAATGAAAGATTGACTGATTTTGACGTCCTCTGGTGGTAATTTCTCATATATTCCTGTTGACTAGTGAAGGAAAAGTGCTTTGTTTCTGTTTAATTGTGTAGCATCTTTTAACGTTTCTGGATTTGTATTTAAAGAGTAAGGTGAGAAAAGGCTTAGTATCCTCTGTGCTATGCGCACGTGCTGTGAACGGCGCATGGGGGATATGGAGGTAGAGCTCCACATATTCTCAACCTACAGCAGGAGACCTGAGGTAGGATGGTCAGTCCCGAGGTCGACCACCTTACTTTTCAAGGTGCCCTAGAGTATCAAGGGCACTCTGGTATTCAATTTGATTAGAGGCTGAGTGTACCTTAGAGTGATAGGGTTGCTTGTGCTTCGAAATGTGAGGTTATCTCAAACGTACTCATAATGCACCTTGCGGTGCTGTATCAAATGAAAGAACCCTATTTTTCCACAACCCAAATAACATAGGTTTCCTGTTAGGTTACGTAAGAAGATAAGATATTCCGCTTGAGATCAAATTAATGGTGTCCGGACGATCAAAACCCCCACAGGGTCTGGAGTTTGAGAACGGACATAGTCCTCAGTTTTTATCTGGTTAACTGTGATAGCAACATTTAGTGCAAATTGGTCCAGTCATGTGGATTTGCATAGTAGCCACATGTACATAAAGACAATACGCTAAACAAATAACATTGTATCTGTATTATTGAATCTTAGGTCAACTTGGAGGTTGGTAACAAGAAATATACAAGTTTCTTCAGTCATTTTGTGAACTTGACTGTAATAATTGTAATATAAAATCAACATTAATGTTCTACTTCTAGTGGCAGATGCTTTAGATGAAACTTAGCCCTCTGTGTTCATCTTGGTCCAGAGTATTCTTAGGATTTTTACTGGACTCCCCATTAAAAATCGCATAAACGAAAACGGGAAAAAACTGACTTCAGATTTGAGTTTAGTGACCGATTTATCAATCTCGAAGGCTACAACTTCCCCGTATGATATTTTTGGATTATATGTACTCTGTCTGAAAGGCACGCTAGTCCCTTAACTAGCAGGTAGAGAGAAAATGATTTTACATTTAGGTTGAGCCATTTCGATTGACCTGACCCCTGTATTATTCAGTTCTTGTATAAGAAATATCCCAACCAGTTTCATTTTCTCTTCTTTATTTATTGCCTTCAGTATTGTTCAACTCACCCACTGCGTCCAAGACTTCCTTATTGTGTAACTTCTATTCTCGATTGAATTTTCATTCATTCTATTAGTCTGAATATAAGCAGTTTTCAAATGGGTCTTTTGGACTACAGCTTTTTTTAACTTGCTTTAGTTCGGATGACACTAAAAATTAACTAAGGTTTATGGAATTCAAAACTTCGGAGTCTCGATTAGATTTGATTTATCGGATTAATCTACTTCTGCATATAAAGCTAGTAACAGTTAACGAACAGCATTATTTTAATGTTTATTTTAGAATTCTACACTATGTCTTAGACAGTCGCGAAAACATATAAGAAATTATAACAGCTATTTTATATATGAATGGCATTATAGTACATAAAATAAGCGAGATTTCAATTACGAACGATTGACTGTAGGTTCCCCAAAACTAAGAAACATTTTTGTACTTGTATTTTCAGGTTAGTTTGAAGGTTACTATTTGTTAACATTAACACAAGACAAGTTTTCTCATTGTGTTCTAATCTGGGGTTTTCTTTTAGAGTAGTCGTCCTTGTCTCGTCTATTATGTGGTTGATATTTGGGAAAGACTTGGCATTAGCATGTGTCTATCTCACTTGCATGATACTATCTAGGCTTATAGATCATGTTAGGAAGTGCTTTTATGTAGTAATTCTCATAGTTAGCTTCAACAATTGATTTTCGACAAGCTATGTAAGTACCTAAAATTTTCTGTCTAATGGTCATTATGCTTGTAGTATGTGAGGCTTATGAAGAAGTGCTGAAAAGATAAAATCAATAATGACAGAAAGTATTGCTTTTTATAGAGGATTTGACCACATTTATATGTATATATATATATGTATGAGTTAGTGCATACGCTGCTTCATCAACTTGGCACTGCACGGTTACCTTTCATTACAGAGGTCTATTTCCTTCAGAACCACAATATATAATTCATCCCTGATTGACTAAGCAGATAGTGCAATGGAATCCATGAGGCGCAGTGACTTCTAAAGCACGGCAGAAAACAGTCTTATTTGTATTTAGGAAAAAGAGAGAAACCGAGAGAGAGAGAGAGAGAGTGCAGATGTAATTATTACATTAGGTAGCGTGTGATAACTAAATACATAAGTTCCTTGTGTAAGTACAGTCGGTAGTTCTTGAGGTTGTAGTTTTAACTTCTCAGTAGAATTTGAAAATGTACTTATTAGTAGGGTGTGGTCACACAATTAAAAGTTGCTAAGTTTTTCTTTTTCGACAAAGCGTAGCTCAGCAGAATTATATTCAGTATGACAACTCCGTAGATATGTTTCTTCTGAACGAAGTATGTTAATGATTGTTTGTTAGTGTACACACGCACTTTCTTCATTGTCTTTTAAAGCTAAGTGAACACCCTTGGGATACATGGCATATCTTACCTAATAGCGAGTCAGTCTTCCACCGACCAAACAACAACAGCAG
Organism: Lepisma saccharinum; assembly: GCA_022664845.1. Taxonomy (NCBI): domain Eukaryota; kingdom Metazoa; phylum Arthropoda; class Insecta; order Zygentoma; family Lepismatidae; genus Lepisma; species Lepisma saccharinum. The sequence continues at coordinate 46,775 of JAGDQP010006714.1, read as the reverse complement.
CAGCTCTGTTTGATATGGACTCAACCAGTGTGCAAGTGTGGTTGACATCAATTTTCAACTTCTCTTCCAACACTAGACTCCGAAGTTTGGTCTTTGTGTACTGGTGTACCTAGTTTCATGGCCCTTGTCACTTTTTCCGTGTTACAACTGGTGAAGTTGATGTGTTTATAGTGACGGAGTAGAGATGGACAAAGGAGGAAACGAGTAGTCATCTAATACTTGAAGGACCTCTCTCCAAAAGCCATCCGTGATATGGTAGGAACATTTGGGAGATGATGATGCCTCTGATATGGTTAAGAGAAAACAGTACTTGACTACGGGGGGCGACAGAAAAAGCGTTCGCCTTGTTTTCACACATTTCTAAGAATATCATATTTTCATCCTGTTATTTCGGGAGAAAAAATATCCAATAAAGACGAGGTTTGCGAGGATTTTTTAAAAGAAATACAAGTTCTAGGAATTTTTATAAGAAAGTTAGGATGGAGGTTAGGATTTAGCGTTTAGTTCTTAGAATACTTCTTAAAAATCTTTGCTTATGTACCCGTATATAAACGTTTCATGCACCACCAAACGTCCGTAGTTCATTCGCTATAACATTGGCGTGGCATTCGGAGGATCCGGGGAACAATCCAGCGGCCTCCCATCCTGACTGATGCTTTCCAGGACTTTTCCTCAGGCACACCAGGATTGTACCTACAAAACTAGGCTCTGGTCGACTATCTTCCAACATCCTCTCCCACACCCTTTCCTGGCCTGAACCTGAGATGCGTAAAGGGCATAAATAAAGTCAAAGATAAGCGTCCCATGTAATATGTGGAAGTCCTTTTTGAGTACTTTTTTCGAATGAACTGGATGAAACCATGATAGTCTTAAGAATTTGTGAAATTTCATGTTAAATTGAACCTGTTTTCCACTTATCGTAGCCAAGTGCTGCTGCATCTTAACATATGGGCAGTTGAATCTCTTTCGACAGCAAGTATTTTTGACTATTTGGAACAAGTTAATGATCTGGTGATAAATCAGGTTAACTTGCGATATGGTACCGAAGCTGAGTGAATCCCAACAAAATGTGCATATCCGTAAGAAATGTATTGCATTTCGATAAGATTTTAGTGACTAAGTGACAGTGAGTTTTTCATGTTAACAGCAAATCTTCAAATAGGTTTCCATTCCAGGTTTGTTAACAAAGAATGTAACCGGGTTGTCCGTGAATGGCCGTTGGATTGGAATGTATCACTGTTTCATTTTCCACTTTTGTCCATCTCCGTCACTGCGAAACTTTTCTCCTTTACCAGCTGTAAGAGAGAGAGATTCGAAACTCAATATATCAGTACACAAAAGATCACATATGCCACATTAAACATTACAAGTACTAAGCAATAGTCCTACATATTTGTACCACGTACTGAGAACTAAGTCTATGTGTATATCTGCATTTCTGTTGTACTGTTATGAAGCTTCTACATTTCCCTTATCATTAACATTCAAGTCAAAAATAATTAAAATAAATGAGCGTAAGGTAAAATTTGAACAGATAAAAGATCAGTACTTGAGTTCATGCCTGAGGAAATTAACGCCTACTAATAAACACATATCACACTATTATTATTAACTCGTATTTCGAGATGCACGTTAAATTCTTCCGAAAAGAACGAAAGAACTAATCTTTAATTCATTCAAATCTTATCTTGTATATTGCCTATCCAGGCTGTTCGTGTTTCTACTTTGTAGTCAGGAGGGATTATTAACTTTATTCGCAGTGAACGTGTTAGGAAAGTTAAATTAAAAGCACTAAAATAAGAATCGCTAAAACGTTTCAATGAAAACGGTGTATTTTTTTAAAAAAATTAACATCCTGACAGCATTTCTAATTCTTTTCTGAAGTTCCTCAGATAAGTACAAGGAACTTCTTCACAAACAAAGAAGCTTCCGGATGCTACAATCCACGAGGGATAGGTCTTTCTTTCCAGACACTTTTCTGATGGTTTTACGCGTTATTTATCAGTTCGTGACCTGTGTGTGCCGCTTTTCAATTCAAGTAATCCACATTGTCCTCTCAATACTTGTCAGGACTGAAAAAATCTTGGTCCCCACCGGGAATCCAACCGATTACATCATTAATTTATTTACTCACTCATTCACTGTAGTCAGTGGGCAAAGATCACGAACTACGAAACAACACCGAGGAGACAACGTAGGCTAAAATCCTATACATACCAGGCGAATGTCGGGACGGTAACTTGAATTAAGAACAGATCCAGAATGTTTTTTCACATGGAGTTCAGGACTAAATGACAAAAGCAGGCTGTAACTAATGATAAATCTAAGACTTGCACTATTCTACACAGGAACCTTACACAAGATCCAGTGACGTTTCGAAATCGGTTTTCTTGCTTCCGTAAGCCCCATTTCATCAATTGAAATCACTGGTATCAGTGTTGAAAAGTAACTGAGCATGCGCGAACGGTAACATCATTTTGGACGCACCTCATATAAATATTCTATATGTAATATGTGGCAAATAGTAATTAGAGGATTATTACAAGCATTAAAAATTATTTTTTTAGGAACAACACCAAGGATTAAAAATTAATAAACTTTATTATACAGGTACAGAAATCTGCGTCAGAAAATCTTCTGCATACCACCCTTCGTAGTGTGACCTTATCTCACTCCTCATGAACACTGGGAAGATCGAATGACTCAAAAACCATTCAGGTTTGCTTTTTGAATGAGGTTTCTCCAGGTCCCCCCCCCCCCCACTCCACCCTCTATCCCTTGAAACAAATGTAAGGCTAGTACGTACATCAGAGAACCTGGCTGCCTTCTTTATACCTTTTTCCTAAACTTGTGCTCGCTAAATAACATCAACCTTGGTGTTTCAAACATGGTTAAGTTTAACTCAGAAATGCGAATGCATATAAAAACGTAAAAGGTAATAATTTGCCTTTAAAAATAACCTAGTACAATCAGTCAAATGTTTGGCATAGAACGCGAATGTAATGAATCATACAAATTAAACGTAAGCTTACACTCTGGTTTGTTGATTTCTAAGCTTCTTTTTCTTTTCGTGTTTTGTTTGTGTGCACAGTGCCATTGTTTTGTTGTTGTTTTTTTATTATTATTTATTATGTTTGCTTTTGGGTTTGTGTGAGCCAAAAAAGATCATCTTTAGTATTTCTAATAGTATTTTTTTTATATGTATATAATTTGTGTATGTGCTGTGATTCCTTATGATTAATTATAATGTTAAAAAGATGTATCAACCGTTGAAAGGTAAAAAGATACAAGATTTTTTCTTCAGTAATTTACCATTGTGTCTTCCAGGACTTTAAATATATTCGCTTAATAAAGTACGCAGATTTGTTATTTTTATTTCCACTTCTTTTTACTTTTTATTTAAAAATTATAAGTTATACACAAATCCATCTATTGTTAGAGGTGTGTAAAAGTTGAGGGGTTTGGTGCAAGACGATGTAACTCGATTTCACCGAATAGTTCAGGAAAGAAAAATATGAGTAGCATTGTTGTATAGCGTGAAGAACTACGTACATACCAATTGCTTGCATTGTCCTCTGTGCAAAGCGAATATACTTTATTCTTGTAGTAAAGATGTAGCCAATTTTTCTATATATTTAGGTTGGATTTAGATTGGTGTAAAATATTCTAAGGGGGTGTTCCCATTGACCGATCAACGAAAGGTTGATTTGAACATATCCGCGTAGTTGTCGAGATGTAAAGGAACCAACTTCAAGTTCAAAGTCGACATTTTACAGTGGTAAACAAAATTACTATTTCTTGATCATGTTTATTTTATCTCATCTTGTATATTACTCACAGTTCGCTGTGCCTCAGTATAATACGTTTCACATAATTTCGTAATCTTGACGTTGAACACTTCTCGGCCATGGCTGACTGGGTCCCCTGTTCGGTCACGGCTCGTGCCGTATGGGCTTTGTGGTGGAGAAACACCATCTGCGTGGGTTATCTCGGGGTTCTCCCATTCCCTCCCACTTTTTTCAGTGCACCAATTCTCCTACCACCATCTATTCGGTGTGAGCCAAAGTTGCCTAAAGGTCTTAAATAAATTTCATTTCGACTTCGAACAACATACTCTTACTTTAATGCATGGCTTATGATTTATTAACAAAAATATATATATATATATATTCATTCTTGACTTTAGGTCCTCTTTGAGAGAGAAACATAAAGTTTTAGGGATTTGTTGCTCACAGGAAAGAAACTCGCTAGTTTTAAGCAAAAGCTTTACTTAAATAAGAGATAGCGCAATAACACCTAATTTTAGGATCATGGACCATGGGCTACGATTTAAAGATAATATGTGCTTTTTTATTACATTCCACTTACCACCCAAGCGATGTTCCAGCTGCCAAGCCAACCAGCGAAGAATCAGATTTCTGGATTGAACCTCAGTCTCTTAGGTGCGAGGAGACATCGTAGTCCTGCTTTAAATCCAAGACATGGCCCACGCTAAGATCTTCTATGGCCAGAGTAGCACTGAGTTCAATATTTAATGATCTTGAGTGCGATAGTCGGACGATGTTTGGAGAATCGAGACTAGCAGCCGAATGTTCTTGCCAGCTCCATCCAACCCTTCATGACCTCCTCACTTTCCATCTGCCTGACATCACAAATACTTCCTAGAGGTTCATTCCATTCCAAAAACTGCAGAATTGTCAATATGACATACACAAAATGCGGAAGAGTTTCTTCATACAAGATAAAGCAGACATAAAGAATTCTAACAATATGAAATACAACTAGCATGCACAAATTGAAATGATGAAACAAGGAGGCAATGACTGGAAGGAGCGAAGAATTGATAAAAAGGCTGGCTTGGTTGAAAATACCAAAGACGAAATGAAAAGCTGTGCTTCCCAACCTTTCTAAAATCCATATTATCAATAATATATATATATATTAATATTGTAAGGTGTCGATTTTGAGCTCGGAAGTTGGACCCAGTATCTTGAAGGGCCCATTTTAGACAACTTTTTTTGGTCCTTTTCATTTCACTTTCTCCTCTTTTTATATTTATCAACCTTTCTCGACGTGCTGGGTTCATAATCAGGGAATTTGCACCACAACCAAGCCCTTCCTTCATCCCGAAGCATCACCTATTTGTTGAACCCCTCAACCACTGTACCCGCTCCTTCAGCAAGCACAGTCCTGTGACATGGCATTTGTAGTGGGTCTCGTGGCTCACTTGTTCGCATAGCCTTTAACAGCTAAGGAACGCTAGTTTGTGGTTCACTCTTATTAAAAGCTTGTATGTCGTAATGAATCCTGCAAGTAGGTAGTGCGATCTGCTGCCTACCTGCTGACTTACATACTTAGTACACTACTGTAATACATGTTGAGGATACAGGTGTGGATAAAAGATCGTGCAAAGCCGTCCGTTTTCAATTGGCTGCTTCATATACTCGGTAGAGTTTGTGATCTGGCCGAAAGACTCGGGTTCGATTCCCCCAATATCTCACTTTACTTTTTGTGTGTATATATATATATATATATATATATATATCACCACCCCCGTTGGCGCCTAGTCGTTAGCGTGTCGGACTACATATTGAGGGGTCCCGGGTTCGATTTCCGGCGCTGCCAAGGATTTTTTCCAAGGCGTGTGGATCGAACGGTGCCCACCCAGCATCGTTATACAATTGGAAAGCTGCTATGAATAAAATATAGTGGCGATCACAGTGAGAGCTTCGGCTCTCCTCTCCCAACCCGTCTGGTCAGCATGGGAACAGTAGACCAATCTCCTCCCTCTGGGGAGAGGCTTCATCCAATAGTGGATTGAATACGTCTGTGATTTATTATATATTGTAGGTGACATTTGAATAGAGAGGAAAGGAATTGTACTTGAGGAAGACCACGTGCACAATTAAAAGTCACTTTCGGCTTCTGATATCTTCAGTTGTAGACAAAAAGAAAGTTCACTGAACACACGTACACAATTGAGATAAATAGAAAAACAAAACGTTGGACGTCCACACAAAACCAATTGACGATGTTCTGCGCGTGTGAAAGTACTGATGGGAAACGCGTTTTTGTTTTGTGTTGAAAATTTAGCTAGGTACAATAAATAGTAATAAAAACCGGGACTCAGGAAAATGGAATTCACTATAGAAAACGCAGGTAGAAAAAAGTGGAATTAGTTTAGAAAACGCAGTCAGAGAAAGTGGGATACAGTATAGGAAATGAAATGAAAAGGTAGTAGGTTGCCGAGTGAATCACAAAAAGTGGGACAGTATAGAAAACGCTAAAAGAAGACAAAGAAAAGAAAAAGTACAATGCATTTCCTCTCTATTTAAATTTTGCCTATCCGGCTTATAGGTAAAGTCAGGTTAGATTTTTTTGTTATACGCATTTTCAGAATTTTACACACTTTACAAAAATAGGTTAAATAAAGTCAGGTTAGATTCTTCTATTCATCATACACGATGCGAACACCAAATATTACATTTTGCACAACAGTTTCCCAACTTTCTTTCTCCCATATAGTACGTAGTTCAGAAGGTGACTAACAGATGACACTACCTACTTGCAAGATTGATCACGACGTAGTTGTGATTTGAGCCCGTATAGCTTGCCTCTAAGTTACAAGCTGTATACGTGCATCCAGATTCCTTCATCATCCATTAAGCCATCCATGATTCCTGATTGCACCGAATACTTACGATATACTTGACACCGTTGATCAAAGTAATTCCAGAGTTCTAACCGGAATCTAATATCCTGTTCGTCAAGCACCTATTCTATGCCTCTGTCGAAGTTCGTCCATACACGTCATGAGGTAGATCCATTCCGTTGGAGGGAAATAGCAGAGCGTCAAGGCACAGTTACCAGATCTATGAATTATGGAATGCCATTGTATGATATAATATGAAGTAAGACTTAAAAATAATCTGAAATCACCTTCATTACTGCACTTTGAACAAAAATGAAGACTCTTGGAAGTGGTCTTTGCATCGGGTTGTAGGATTGTGTAATTATCACATTTCTTTGAAACTTCCATAGTAATCCTAATAGTCGCTTTAGTCCTGGATGACATTGATGGTAAAGTAATCATGTGTCTTATTAAGTAACACTAGATCTATTAATTTTTTCAACTTTCATCGTATTTATGCCTTAATTTTATTTTGTGAAAGTTCTATTGTTATTAAACTTCTCTAACTAGGCCTGTCTTTTTTTAATTATTATTATTATGCTTGCATGATATTTTTAGTTAGTTATTTTCAAGAAAGTTCTTACATAACTACTCTGTTTTCTACACAATTTTTATGAGTTACATTTTATTAATATTATTTTTATGTATAATTTACAGCCTATATTTTAGTATGTTGACACTGGAAATTTTTCAGCTTAATCCAGCTCAAGCCTGTATTGAAATATTTAAAGAAAATAGACGGAACATTTTCTAGTTTTTATTTAGTTGTTTGACATCATGCAGTAAATTTTCTTGCTCATGCATTAATGGCATTTTTTCGTATATAGAGAAATATTTAAATATCTAGACACTTTTTTAAAACTATTTATATATATATATATATATATATACACCTATCAAGATAATGTGCTGACACTCGTTTGCCCTATATGATACTTGCATCTTTGATAAATAGGAGGAAATCAAAGCTAGGCGAGTTCCAGTTTGTAAGCTCATGGCGGTGTAGTGTTTATGAAAGTCTGCGAAATCAAATGGTAGATTATGTTCGAGTGGAAAGTTTACAGACTACGTTTAATTTCAATTTCGTACCGAATTTTTGGTCGAGTAACTTTTAGAAAACGTACCAGTATATTCTATAAGATGCTACAAACCTTTTATTTATTTATATTTTTTAAAAATGATTTATCAGTTAGGGAGACGCAAGTGTTAACGTAAAATAATAATAATAATAATAATAATAAAAAAATGAATTATTAATTTTAAATTTAAAATGTAAACTTAAAGTTGAGATTGCAGATGATTTAACACCTCATCTAGTACTATACTAACGTGTAACACGATTGTTATAGAGACACCGTGATTTACTAAAGAATTTCTTCTTCATTTTGATTGTACTCTGCATTATGTACAGTCGGGGACACGAAAACTAGACTACCACGAGGTTTAAAAAGGAACCAAAGTTTTATTACCAGTTATAAGTTCGTACCGAGAATCAAGAAATATACTAATAAATGATTCAACATGTCTTACAGCACCGTGGACAGAATTTTCGAAGCCTTACCTAGTTCAGTTTTTTTGTCCGTGACTGTACACCATTTTAATTGTAGAAGTTTTTTTTTCTTCTAATTAATGAAAGAAAGAAAAATTGTGAAAGTAATACTTGATTCATAGGACTGTATAGAAATTCTTATTGAATAACTATTCGCCCTTTTTTTTTGCCTGTGACATTTTCCAGGCATCACTGGTTGGAAACCCTTTCCAGTTCTCCAATACACTGGACGATGAAGATGATGATGTGAATCTGGCATTGGATCATTTACTTCAACATCCGAATGATGAAAATTTAATGGCAGCTGCAAAAGCTAGTGGAAAAGAATTGTACGCAGGACTGTCGATTGAAGAGAGGAAAGAAAAGATTAATAAAATGGTAGGTAGAATGGTAAGCGGGTAATGAAGTGTTGATTACGGGTTATTTACGTTTCACACATCAGTTTTTCTAGTGAACTATAAAAGTCTTGCCGAGCGGCGGCCTTAGCTCAGTTAGTAGTAGAGCTTTGGCTTTGTATTCAGAAGATTCTGGGATCGATCCCACTGGCGGTCATCCTAAGACCTTTTTCCCATGTTTTTTTGTCAGTGAACCTTCAGGTTGATGTAAAGCAACGATCTCTAACAAAAGATGGCAGCACTACCTCCGTATATGTCTAGTATATTTTTATCGTTGCATGAAAATTCTAACTTTCAGGGAAGAAAGTTCAAAACCAATTCAAAGAGTTCGATCAATGCCGATTTTTTTTTTTTTGTTGTTCATTGTTGAAAGAGTTTCATTGTTATAGGTTTTGATATTCACAGCAATATTCAAGCGATTTCAACAATGAAGAAAAAAAGAAAATAAAAATCGGCATTGATTGAACTCTTGAATTGGTCATGAACTTTTTTTTTTTAAAGTTGGAACTCTCTAGGCTTGAATTTGTAGGAGCAGTATTGAAATTTTGTGCAACGATATAAATATACTTTATACATATACGGAGATAGTGCTGCCATCTTTTGTTGGAGATCGTTGCTTTACATTAATTAACCTTCAGCGAAATGATGGGGATGGTACTTCAAACTAGTCCTTTACGACTTCCTTCCCACAGCCTCCCACCTCCCTGTCCAAAATTGATGGCTCGAAGGCTTCCAATTCAATTTATTGAAAGTCTTCATCATAAGATAAAATTGCAAATCTGATTTATTTTTTTTTAATTTCAGTTTTGTTTATTTGTCCAGCTTGTAAACAGAAAGGAAAATGTTTTCATTTAGATAGAAGGTCACCGAATCTTGATGTTTTCAACGACTGCAATCAGACTCGATATTGATGACTCGTAGACATATATAATAACATGCTATTTCATTACGTTTATTCATTGTCTTGGACTGAGAATGATACCAAATCGCGACCATATTTGAAACAACTTAGCAAACTGGAATTCGAATTTGAATCTCTTTTCAATTAATGAATAATCTATTTTCCTTTAAGTCTCAAGATTTTATTCAGTCCATCCACTAGGCGAATTCCGGAAGGTCTTGGCCACTATCCATCCCTGTTGTGCAATATACGAAAAATAGTAATTTTATATTTTGTTTAAACTTTGTATTTCTTGTTCAGACTACTTTTTTAAAACATAGAAAAACCTATTTTAGTGTTTCCGTTCAAATGCCATGTTATGGATTTTTGTTCAAAACCCTGGTTTACTATTGAAAGCCAAAAATATGTAACAGAAAATACTATATTTGAATAGAAATGTATTTAAACAAAATCTCCAACGAGAACCAAAATTAAAAATTAAATACTGAAACTAAACAAAAGCGCCGAAATTTGATTTTTTTGAAATAAAGTTTTAAACAAGGAATCGGTGTTTTTTTTTTTTTCTTTCTTTAAACGGGCTTTAAAAGAAATGCTATTTCATAAAGAGAAAAGAAAGCTGGTTTATGTACCCATCACTCAACTTTGACCTCGGAACATGTACTTGTCGATAGATAACCTCCATCACACTTGGGACGGACTTTCGCCTCTACAGCCTGTAAATGGAAATTAAATAAATGTATTAACAAATAAATTTTACAATCCATTTAAAATAAGTTCTAATTCTTCATAGTCTTGCAAACGGAAGGATGTAAACTAAATTTCATATAAAATCAGTAGTTTGTGCCTTTTCTGATAATTTATGTGAAATTAAATAGTAGCTTTAATACATTAAGTATTCGTAATAGTTGTCAGTTATTAGGTCCAATTAATACTATACTTATAAAGGTAGTTCTCAGTTGCGATGACATTTTTATTAACAAATTTCAGGAAGCACTTCTCAGTCTCACGCCGGAGACCATCTTCAGGTGATCACCACTTTTGTTTAAATATGTGTTTATATGTACATATAGAAAAGGGCCGCGGTGGTTCAGTGGTAGAGCACTCACCTCTGGCGCTTAAGGGTGTCGGTTCGATTCCTGCTCAGGCCATGTGGGCTGTTTTGTGGGCAAATACCGTGTGCGTGGGTTTTCTCGGGATCCTCTGTTTCCTTCCACTTTCTTCATTCCAGTAATCATCCATCAGGCCTGAGCCAAAGTTGCCTAAAGGAAGTGTTTCGATACCGCATTATAACCTGGATTTCCGAAACTTCGTATTCTGCTGTTTTCAAATAAGACCAATTTACCAGGTCATGGGTTTTGATTTTAATTTCTTTAAACATTACCAAACGCATTATGTTAGTTGTTCGGTATGATTGTGTAAGCTATAGAATTTTATTTGTAATGTTGTGTGTAAATATCATTAAATTTTATTTGTATTTTTATTAGTTTGTAATCCTAAAGTGAGTTGTGTGTTATAAGTGAAGATCTAGAAATGAACTTAGGTTAATGCTTGTGCTTTCCAAGTATTTCCTCAGTGAAAGGAACCCAAGCTTTGTGTTGGTTCCCTTGTTTGTATTTAATCTGGAATATTTGTAATTATGGAGCATGCTTGCATGGCCGTCCAATCTATGCTATTTTTTAGAATTATGAATTATTCTGGCTGATACTACCTGATGTTTCTCTGTTTGGAAATGCTTGGAAAGTCCGATACGGAATTGTCTGTATTGGTATCCCTTTCGTGTTAACTAATACTTATTACCAGGTAACATTCGGTCATGCCTGTGTACCTTTTTCCACAGCTGACTTTTACTTCATATAGTCCTTAATGTTGTGTGTTACCTGTGAAATAACTTTTGTATTCTGTATATGATTTTTCTAGTGTCTTTCGGTGTGCTCAGTGCTGGTGTTATGCTATATCTGTTTTTAGTTATTTTGTTACTCGTGGAATGTTGTTGGACATCCGAACATATGTTATGTCATTTCGTTTTTTATTTTGTGAACTGTGTAAAGTTTCGCCATTTTTCAAGTTGTTTTTTCTTCTAACGAAAAAATGCATTTCATTTCAGTGCCCAAATCGGAGATGAAGGGGGGGGGGGTTGATATCACCATGCGCCGCCTAGAAACAACACTGTTTTCTAAACCAGAGCTCGGATTTGTTAGATGTATACGTGGATGATAGATTATTAATATATAATTCAGAGATTCAGAATTGGAATTTCTACTTAATGAAGTAAACTCTTACTGAATGAAAGTTCACCCATGAATTATAAAAAGCCAAGGAAGTTGAATTATGTAGACCTCCTAATTTATAGAAGAGACAATAAATTCCAAATTACTGCCTATAGAAAACCTTCAGCCACCACTGTCTACATCCATCAACAATCTGATCATTCATATCTATCAAAAGGAAATGTGTATAAAAACTCTCCTTCGTTCCAGCCCACAAACTTTGCACACACCCACATCCCCTTCGTTAGAAGAAAAAAAACGATTACACTACGATCAACTTGAAAAGTGACGCAACTCGCACAATCCACATTCAACCGATCCCAAAATAAACAACGAAATAATGTTAACTTTGCTAGAATACCCAACATTTCACGAGGAAAAAAGCTAAAGAAAGATTTTCAACGAATGCGAAATAACATCCAGCATTGAGCACAGCAAAAATCATATAAATTTTACAAAAACTATTCCACAGGTAACACAACTTTCAGGAGTATATGAAGTAAACTTTAGCAATGGTAAAAAGGCACATACGTATGTCAGAACGTTATTTGACAATAAGGACTAGCGAACACGAAAGGGATGCCAATACAGACAATCTAGTATCGGGACTTACCAAACATTTGCAAACAGAGAAACATCAGGTAGTAGCAGCCAGAATAATTCATAATTCTGAAAACAGCATCAACCGGACGGTCCAGGGAAACGTGCTCCATAATTACAAAAAAATTCGAATTAAATGCAAACAAGGGAACCTATACAAACTTCGGCTCCGTTCTTTTAGGAAATACTTGAAAAACCGCAAACTGTAACTTCGTTTTTTAAAGCGTCACTTTAGGATTACAAAATGAAAACACAAATTTTTTAGATATTTATTTCAATCTCATATTAATATTTACACACAGCACGAATAAAATTCTATAGCTTACACAAAATAAAACCAAACAATTGACAAAATACATTTGACAATTTTTAAAGAAATTTAAATCCAAACATATGATCTGGCCACACTTGAAATTTCCGAAGACTAGTGCGGTAACAAACATTTAAACAAATTCTTGTATATAATACTTCTTTTATTTGTCTTCTATATGTATAAAATATAATTATTCACGGCCACCTTCAATCCACTACCGGATGAGGAACTGCTCCCACGCTGACCAGACGTGTTGGGAGAGGAGAGCCGAAGCTCTCAACTGTGATCGCCATTGTCTTTTATTCACAGCAGCTCCACAATTGCATCACGATGCTGGATGGGCACCGTTTCAAACCCTCACGCCGTGGAAAAATTTCCATGGCAGAGCCGGGAAATCAGCAGTCAGCGACGGCGATGTGTTTAATCACAGTCAGCGATGTGTTTAAACAAAATTATGTCACCACCTGAAGTTGGTCGTCGGTGTGAGACTGAAACGTGCTTCCTGAAATTACTGTACTTAAGAAAATCTCATCGCAACTGAGGACTACTCTATAAGTAAGTGTGGAATTAATTTACAATTTTAGTCATTCAAGCGAGAGAAGAAAATCCCATTAATATGATTTAGTAATAATTCGAATTGTAAATAAGATGCTTTTGCATGCCTAAAGAAGGGTTGCATATTTTGTGCTTGTAAAATATAAAAGCTAGTTATTAACCCTTTTTGCTGATTCACATACGAGTCCACAGTCACATACCACATGCATAGTTCAACAGCATCAAACACACGAGCTATTCTAATTACACTATTGAATACTTGCTTTTCAGCCGCTTTTCTTATTTACAAATCTGTCCTTGAGCTCATTGGTGATTTCAGAATCAGTTGTTGTTGGTCAAAAACAAAATCCTACATAAAACCTTTAACACCAGTCGATTCTTTGTTGTGAATAATTGTTATTAAATTGGAGTTCACAGTTCTAAGACTCCAAAAGTAGTATTCTAAACACTATTTAAAATCTTTTTTTTTTTTAAGAAATTAAATCTGTATTCCACATTTATAATGTATTAAATCCCTTGTCTCAGTCGAGTTTTATATATTAAGATTTTTATTTGACCATTATAAATATCAAACATAAGTAATTTTGTAAGTTAACTAAAAGTAATTCTAATACTTCGCCAGTTCTCCCATTAATGTATTGTCACTAAATTTTTATTGAAAATAAATTCATAGTCTGCTAAGAATATTTCGCAGGTATATTGGTTTCATTTTGTTAAAAATACGTTCATTTTTTCTCGTTCATTGATTCGATACTTGGTTTGACATGTCCCGCAGTTTAACTCAACTGAGTAAATATACGAAAAAGGCAAGCCTCTATATCAGTTGATGGAATTTTGAAGTTCTTGTAGAATAAAGCGGAACCAATAGTAAAGTTTAGTTTGAGCGAAATTTGTAATGTGTTTTGTTTGAATTTTTGTTAACTTTATAAAATGGATATGTGAATTTTTAAGGACAGAATGTACTTCACAACTGAGTTTCACGAGGTTTGAACCCGGAACCACACTCAGAGAAAGCAAGGCGTGCTAGTCATTCGGCCATGGTTGTTGGTGTTGGGATGTTAAAAGGCCACCAGAAATCATTTGCTAAAAACCATTAGTTTATGCTGGATGTCTGTGGGCCTCATTATTTCTGCTAAACACACTGACTACTAGATTTGCAGATCTTTGGACTGCGTGTTTCCCTTGCTGGATAGGTCTAGACCCTCCTATGCCCCAGTGCATATGTGTAAGTGTGGTTCGGAAATTATACCTAAGCATTGTGTGTGTTCTCGTAATCATCAAGAATCCCCTATCATGATTCTGATCGAGTAATGTTGGTACCACGGAGTTAGTAGCAGTCGGCAGTTCACATTATAGGCATCGCTTCATCTCAGGTGAGCCAGCGTACCCATAGGTACTTCGAAGGACTAGCATCCTTTAGGAAGTAGTCAGAAGATGTCACGAAGATTCACATGTTTCTCTTGATTAAATTCCTCTCCGCCCCCTTGGAATTCACGGCTAGCGATTAGTATGTATTGCGTGTAGTACTATCTATTCACTGTTTATTCCTTATCGGTTAATAGTAAGGTTTTAAACAAGGCTTGATCTATCCCACTTAGAATGTTTTCACTAGTAGCATATGTTCAAATAGAACTACCTTCTGAATCACCCGAGACTTGGCGAGTGAAAAATAAACCGTCGATTGATTCAACAGTTATCATATTATACCTGCAAAGCAGGAAGCAAATTTTTTCTGTTGTTGTTGCTCCCGACTGTATTTGTATTCTTCACAACGTTGTTTTAATAATAATAATAACAAAAACAATGAAAGTATGATATTTTCATCTTACTGTTGGTATTACTGTACAGCCAACAGCAGAACTTGAGTACTCCTTATCTGATAAGTAGGATAGTAGACCTTTGTAAAGCCACGTCAATGACAAATACTCCGTAATTACAAAATTCTAATTGCAATTAAGTAGAAATTACAATGTCTAGAATAATATAGGTTTCTCGAATAGTTAATATTTCAAGGTACCGAGTGTGGTGGCTGAAATAAACCTGTAACCGCTAGGTCCTAACATCGAATCCCGAGGTCGATCCATGATTTGAACCCCCGCGCTCGAATGGTCAAGGTCCGCTGTTTTAGGATAAACAGTGGGGAGACAAGTATGTTTGAATTCTGCCACTTGTCATTATACTTGTGATTTCGCCACGAGAATACTGAGAATATACTTATAGAAGACCTTTCTGGTCCAGTCTCTTGCGAGAAAAATAATTCCTGTACTACTGATAGGCTTAGCACATACATAACGTAAATTCAATTAATTCGTCTATCCTGACTGGAGGCTTCTTTTTTCTCACTCCAGATTGGTGATTTATTTTAAAATCCTTGCACTTATTCTTTAGTTGATAACTTGATATGCAGCCGCTTAAGAAAATCCTCAGTATTCAATCTGTTTTGATATTTGTCATTATGAATAAACAAGCGTATTTCGATTAACAATACTTGTTTCCGTTCAATGTTCTCAACTGGCGCGTCGCACCGAGGGATATTTTGGTGAACTATGTTTTTACTTTACCTTTCGTTAGGGAAACACCTCTTCCTAATTACTCCTGCTTATTGATTTCAATATCAAATTTTAATTTTGGACAACTGTCGTTTTGACAAAATGATCAGCAGAATTGGTTAACATCGGGTATTATTTTTTGTGCAATAAAGAAAAAGAGTAATGGTGGGGGAATCCTTTTTTTGAGTGTTGAGTGTCCACCCGTTGCAGATCACGAAGTTGAAAGCAGCAATTGATAAGGAAACCGAGGTACGGATAGATCTTGCCCAGCAGGAGCAAGAAGCGAAAGATGCTGCCAGTCGAACAAAAATCGCATTCCTGATTGGCAAGTCAGATGAAAAAGTCCAGGCATTAGCCGTTCTCATGTTACATTTTTGCGCAGGTTTGCAGCACACTCAGGATTTGGAGGAACTCCAAAAGGTGAGAAGAAGGCCAGTTTACCTTTTCTTTTCTGTTCTTTTTGTATTCTTCTTCTTTTCCAGCAAATGGCTTGGGATTTTTGCTTGTTCTATTTTTCTGGAATGTGTTTTGCAGTTAGCTGTGTTGTAGCTATCATTCTATTTTTGTCTGCTGTCATAACTTCTCTGTTTGCTTCGTCCGTTTTTATCTTCTTGCTTTCTTTTCTTCTGTCTATCTTATTTCTCTTTCTTCTTGTATTTAGAGGTGCGAATGGTCGTCTAAAATTCTTTTTTGACAATATATTGCATGATAAAACAGTTCTGTTGGTTGCGTTGGGTCTTTTACTTTTGTTTCATAGATCTGACATTCTTCATATTAATCTGATTTTGTTAAACATTTACTAATTTTGTGTTAATAATGTTGCTTGCTTAATCATTTTGTAACTTATTTTGAACTAAGTGTATGGTGAAGCTTTGGTGATATGTGTATGTATGTTATCAATCATTTCTATAACAGTGATGACTCAGTGAACTATAGATATAGCTTTCCGAGATTAAAGAATAACCACTATAGTTGTAAGAGATATTTCAGTGTACTATTAGAGCATAAACGTTGTCAGTTTTGCAAAAAAAATGGTAAGGGCAAGGCATGGTGAATATGGGGGATGGTCATGTGCTTTGGGAAGTTAGAATTGCGTCGCTATGTGTACACGAGTTTTGCAGTAATTTGTCTTTTCCACTCATCTGACAATATGGGCTGATACGTTTCATATGATAGACCAGCAGTGCTATAGAGTTTTTCTGTGGTTTGTGTACGATCTTCTAGATATGACCTCATACACTTTTTTTTGACAATTTCAGGCTCTGTTCATATCAAGGCATCCAGAATGCTCTTTGGCAGCAGTAGATGAACCCTTTCGTTATTAAAAACGTGTAAGGGTCGTTCCATGTGAAACCACCTAATGCTGGTTGTATAACCATTTCAGAGAAACGTCCCTAGTTCTAGTTTGTTCCCTAGTGTAAAGATATAAAATCAGATGGAAGGACTGCATTACACAAGTTGAGGTTGCATATCTAAAAGAAAGAGAGAAAATAAGTGAATTGTGTTGGCAGATTTTGCTAAAAGATTTTCTTACGTGATCCAGGTACGCAGAAGGGGGAGTCCTGGGGATCTCTCCCCCACCCACTTCCCCAACCCCACAGTCCTCGGACCTTCCCTGGAAAGCGCTGCACCGCCTCCCGAAACTAATCTCTGGGTACGTGCCTGTTCACAATAAATCTGTGGAAGTCCGGTAGACTCTTATCTCAAGACACCGTCCATTCATTTGTCATTTATTTGAAAGCAAATGGTGAACTAAATTCAAAGAGTTTGTGTCATCAGTGACAACCTTTAGCATAACACAGTTGCAGTCCTTATGTTTCAGTAATGCCTTCTTAGCATATTAAAGAATTAGCTTGTTTCAAAACTGATTTATTTTTAGCTCATTATAAACACTGAAAAAGAACTTCGCAGTGTCGTCATAAATCTGATTGTGATGTGAACATTGCATGAAAAATTTTCGCTGCTGCCCATGGGGAGGGACGACATTCCATGCCAAAATCATCATCAAAAAATCCAACCATCTCAGATTACCTTATATAAATTGTTGTAGAATGTAAGATGACATACAGTAATGTACATTTGTATTAGCCATCAGTGATACACGGTATTCATACAGCAGGGTTTCCAACACTATTTTTTTTTTATAATGCGAATTAACGGGATCCGAAGAAATGCGGCTTTGGATTTCTAATTCATTGGTTTGTGTAGGACTTCATCTATACGAGTATTGCCTGCAAGAGTGACATTTGCAAGTTCTTATTTCTACCTAATACTTAGTCATAGTTATTTTGGGCCTTAATATTATCACAAATTATTATGATTATTTCTCTCCGTCTTTTCCCACCTACGTGGAGTCGACGTTTCTGATTAGTCTTCTCCACAAAGCTCTGTCCTGAACTTCTTTCCCTGACAAACCTTTCTCCCCGAGATCATTCTTAACCTTATCCGTCCATTTCCTCCTTGGCCTCCCTCTACCTCTCTTGCCCTCCACTTCCATTGCCATCACTCTTCTGACTAGATAGTCATTACATGTCCATACCACTGCAGTCTTCTTTCTTGTGTCTTCTTAGATATATCTACAACTCTGGTTGTACCTCTTACTCTCACATTTCTCTCTCTCTCTCTCTCTCTCTCTCTCTCTCTCTCTCTCTGTTCTTGTTAGCCCACACATCCAGCGTAGCATTCACGTTTCGGTGACATTAATCTCTTTTGTTGTGCTTTTTTTATTGGCCATGTTTCTGCTCCGTACATCACTGCTGGTCTATCCACTGTTTTGTATATCATCCCTTTATTCTTCACCGTGATTCTGTGGTCGCAGAGAACGCCACTTACTTTCTTCCAATTTCGCCATTCGCAGTAACAGTTGAGCCTAAATATTTGGAACTTTTCACTTTATTAAATCGTTCTTCTTGCAACATCACTTCTCCATTTCCTTCTCCGTTAAACTCAAGATACTCAGTTTTCTTTCTACTAATCTTCCAGAGACTTCCTCCAACTCTCTACTTTCCTTTTAAGTTCTGCCCTATTGGTACTGCATAGTACAATATCATCGGCAAACATCATACACCAGGGGGATTCATCTCTCACATCCTGAGTTATAACGTCTATGACTACGTTGAAAAGGTACGGGCTTAAGGCTGAACCCTGGTGTAATCCAACAATAACAGGGATTTGGCATGTCAATCCCACACTACTTCTTACCTGAGTTCTAGCTCCTGTATATATATCTTGGATTATCCTTACATATTACTCTGGCACTCTTTTCTCCCTCAAGCATCTCCATACTTTGTGTACTCTGTTGTAGGCCTTCTCCAAATCAATAAAGACCATATGCAATCCTTTTTGCTTTTCCATAGTTGGTCTTAATATAAAAGTTGCATCCGTTGTACTTTTTCCTGGCATAAATCCAAATTGTTGTTCTCCTATTGATGTTTCTTCTTGTAATCTTCCTCCAATAATTTTTTCCCAAATCATCGTGTGTGACATTAGCTTGATTCCTCTATAGTTTCCACAATCCTGTATACCTCCCTTCTCCTTGAAAATTGGTACAATAAAACTCTCTCTCCACCGAGTCGGCATTTTTTCTTTTTCATAGATTTTTTGCATCAGATCCCATACAATATCTGTACATTCTGGTCCCAAACTCTTCCACGCTTCTACAGGTATGCAATCAGGACCTATAGCTTTTCCGGTCTTCATTTTCTTTACTGCTTTTTCTACTTATTCTTGGCATTGGTTCAGGATTTGGGGTTCTGTCGCTAAGAACTTTTCTAGGATTTTCTTCATTTAGGAGCGTTTCGAAATATTCGGCCCATCTCTCTTTAATCCTGCCAGTAAGCACTAATCCTTGGCCATTCTTAATTTGCCTAATATGGGTAATATCCTTTGTTGCCTTGTCCCTGGTTTTTACTAACCTGTATAGCTTCTTAACTCCACCTGGGGTTTCAAGTTCGTCATAGAGTTCATCCCAGGCTTGCGCTTTTGCTGTAGCCACTGCCCTCTTTGCTTCCCTATTAGCCGCTTTGAAGCTACATTTATCTTCTTCTGTCTCTGAAGCATCCCATCTTGTTTTAGCTTTCTTCTTCTTCGCTTTAATAGCTTCTTGCACTTCCTCATTCCACCACCACGTCTCTTCTCTTGAAGGGGGCTTTTTCCAGAAGTTCTACCCAAAGTATTCTCTGCGGCCGTTAGCATGATCCTACTGTTCACATACCACCATTTTTGCACATCCTCTTCTTGCAGATTTATTCTTTCGATAACATCTTCCCTGAACAATTTTCTTAGTTTCTCTTCTTTAAGTCTTCACCATCTAATTTTGGGCTCTCCTATTATTTCTACCTGCAAACTCCCAGTCCACAACCACCACTCTGTGTTGTGGGGCCACACTTTCACCATTTATGACCTTGCAGTTCTTAATCTCCTTAAGATCTCTTCGGCACAAGATGAAATCGATTTGACTTTCTTTTCCACTACTCTTCTACGTTAAGAGATGCTCGCTCCTTTTTCTTCTGAAAAAATGTATTGCAAATCGCCAGATCGAATGCCATTGCAAAGTTCTCTCTCGTCTCCTTCTTCGTTCCTATTTCCCACACCCCAGCCACCGTGGATCCTCTCAATGCTTTCTCTGCTTCTGCCTGCATGTCCATTCAAGTCGCCGCCCACAATTACTCTTTCCGCTGGGGTTACGCTGCGAAGTTCATGGTCCAATTACTCCCAGAATTCCATCTTTTCTTCTTCCTCGCAGCCGACTTTCGGCGCATACGCACACACTACATTGATCATTTCACCCAGGCATATCCTGATACTCATCACTCTCTATTTACACTTACTACACTATGTTTCAGATCTCTTGAAAGAACAATTCCTACGCCGTTCGTTCGTTCGATGTTCATTTGCTCCACTATACAGCAGCTTGTAGTCGCCTCCTAGCTCTCTTGCCATGTTTCCTTTCCATCTTGTCTCTTGCACACACAGGATCCCCCACTTTTATTATCACAAATTACTTTTTATATATATAAAAAAAGAAGGCTTATAATACCAAGTCATCCAATAAAATCTTATGCCGGAAGTTTGTCCCAGCTGTTACGAAGTGACTAAAACTTTGGGAGTGTCTGTAAGAAACGTGATCCAATTGTCTGTTATCAAAAAAAGTTTTATCTGCTGAAGTTATTTCGTTATCGTAGCTTCCAGAAGTGCGGTGGAAGCCATTTTAAGAAGCCAGTAACATGTCACATTTGGAGAATATTAAGTGCATAAGTAACTGCTGGTCCTAATTACTTTTATAACCATGGTTTTCATACATGAACTTAAAAAAGTTTTATGCATTTTAACTATATGCTTTTCGACGTACTGATACCTGTTATATGGTCTCCCTAGTTCTCTTCAGACTCCTGGTAACAGTGTGAGCCATTTATAGCTAGCTTAATTATTCAAAATAGTAATTTAGCTCTTTGTTTTGTTATGTTCATGTTTGTACAGGGTCTTAGCCTGTTTCTCTAAACACAGCTTTCTCGATTTGGAATTTAATATTTTTTTTGTGGTGTGGTTTTAACTTCTTGCTTACTGTGTACAATGCTGCTCGTATATACTTCTTGTAATATCTTCAGAATGGTTGAGTATTGTTACCTTTTTCTATAGAATTAAAGGAACTAATATTTTTATTTCCTATGTGTAATGGATCCATCCAGCCATGGATGTAAAATTGTGTATTGGTCTCGAAATGAGGAAATACTTTTTTTCTTTTCGAAGGGTTAATTTTGATAGCTGGAAAAGCGCCATTTCACGTGATTTTTTTTCCGTATACAGATGTATACCAATAATGACTTAATGTATTTCTTTTTTTTTCTATTTTCAGAAAGAATCTGATATCAATTTAGATGTTTTACCAAGCGATATAGCGACTGAAAAGACTGAATGATAGATGTATTGAAATTCTTTTTAAGATAGAATTATTATTATTATTGTTTTTTTTTAGATTAGAAAGAAGGCCCGTATAATATATAAGTTCGTGGATTTTAACTTTTTTGTAGTCGTTTTATGCTGATTATGTATATATACAAGTAGGAAGTATAATTGTCTCATGATAAAATTGATTGAGTGATACCAAGTTTGGGAAAGATGATTGTGAAAAAAACATTGTGATTCGTTCTTTTTTATATGGTTATTACGTAGTTTATATATATTTATTTCAAAGTAATATCTTGTTTTTTATGTTTGTGATTGTATAATTATGTGATAGTATTGATATTTAAACTTTTATCATATTTTAATTTTAATTTATTGTATTCTTTTATTATAGTAGATCTGTCTTTAGAGTACCAAAGATGTAGATTTTATTTTCCTTTTCTTTCTGTTATCTGGTTGAAAGCATACTAACATTACAAGTAATAACTATGGACTTACATAAGCAGAATTGAGTTCCTTAAAATTGGTGCCATTATGGTGGGAGAGGTAAATTGAAAAATAAGAATTTTACTTGTAAAAAAAAAAAATTGAGAATTCTCATTGTACAAAATCAGGACAATGGTAATCATGCAATAGTAGTGAATTAGGTATTCATTGAATACAAAGTAATAAAATTGTAATAAAATCGTTTTCGGAGACACACGTATTGAATGTAGATATCATATTTGTAGCTGTAATTTTAGTGTAGATACTTTTTATTTGAAGATAAATTAAAGCCCTGTAGAATACAAGAATGAGTTTAAAGGTTAAAATTTATCGCTGTATATTAAAAAAATTCGTGTACAGTTTACGATTACAACTTAAAAAGTAAAATTAGTGACACACAAGATGTAATTACAGTAAAACTTCTAGTATACGAACACTTTTTGAAAATGTATTTACAGTAAACCTTTTTAATTTAGAATCGTATGATAATTGCTATGGTAAAGAAACTAAAGGGTCTGATGATTTCCTTCATGTAATTCGAAATTTACTGTCCGAAGTAATTTAGGATAAATTTAGTAAGGCTGAGGAGGAAATACTATAAGTAATTTTTCCCTAGTTGGGGGTGATTTCATTACTAAGCATCCTGCGGAGACTTTCATATACGAGTTAAGTTTGAGATACTCTGTTAAGGTTACGAGTAAAAGAATTGTATTTCAATACGTAATAGTTATGTCATACTCAAAATGAGGTTGGGAGTCGTGGAGAGTGCATCATTGCCTTTTATTAATGAGTTTTTGTTCTAATTTGTAACGTGCCACTATGCGCAAGGAGGTTGTGAAGGAAAAAGTTCTACTTACTGACATAATTCTACGCGGATTTTATGTATTTTTTTATTTTTTTTTTAATACGGGGATTCCGCCGAGAGTTAAAAAAATAGTTTGGCGAGCCTACCAGGGTTAATTATACGTTAATTACTGTTGAGGGAACTAAAAAAAAATACTGTACTACTACCAAGACTCCATATTAGAATTGTCAAATATCCAAGTGCCATTTTAAAAATATATTCTAAATATATACCATTATTTCTTCTATTTTGTAGTTGAATGTTATTGTCATGTGCTGTGTGTGCCAGTAAATTTTTGAATACAATGTCCGTGCAAGGAACAAAATGGAGTTAAAGCCATCGTAAATATTTTGATGTGCCATGTTATTCGCTTGCGTCGATAAGATTAACTTAAGTGAAGATTAACGAAGCAGGAATGTGCATGTATCTCCATATTACGAGGCAAGCACGTTACCCGGTAATAATCAGTAGGTAACTTGTAATATATTACAACATTTTAGGAAGAAACCTCACTCAGCTTTCACGGAAATTCACCTACTTCAAGTCCTCTTACTTCAAGTGGTTCTAACAGCTGGACTGTTCCGCTTTCCAGCGGGGTTGAGAAACTAAACCGTTGGATAATACTGACAAACTACGAGTAACACTGACTTTCCTTGGAAAGTTGTCAAACGGGGTTTGGACCGAATTTTTCTTCAAATCCGATCACTGTGCATCGGTTACAAAATGAAGTAACGTTACAAGGGGTTACATCGGTTTTCTTGTTCTCGATATATC
This sequence comes from Lepisma saccharinum, assembly GCA_022664845.1. Lineage (NCBI taxonomy): Eukaryota > Metazoa > Arthropoda > Insecta > Zygentoma > Lepismatidae > Lepisma > Lepisma saccharinum. The sequence continues at coordinate 22,947 of JAGDQP010006714.1, read as the reverse complement.
TATTTTTCAATCTGTTCCCTTTATCCTTTATCACATATTCTTGTCGTGTGTTTTTACTCCGAAAACGTCTTATTATATCTACAACTTAAGGGCTGCTGGCTATTGAAAAATATAAAAAAGTACGACCTCTCTCGTCACTATGATACTTCAGTCGAAGGTCAAAATAAATATTCGCGTTTTGCCTATGTTAAAGGATTTACGTTGTGCAATGATAATATAAAACAGTATCAGTTCTATTGTTTCGGTTATCTACGAATACATATAACATGTACCCGTTTCTGCATTGTAGGATGAATATCGGAAGGAAGAAGTAATTTGAGAAATGTGTTATTCCCTGGAAACATCGGGTACTTTAGTCTAAACAGGCTACACGTGTAAACCCCGAGGTTATTGTTCTTACATTTAAAATGTTGTTGTTCTAAGCAACACCATCAAGAGCTTTCGACTAGGAACTGTTGTTTGGGTAAAAAAAAAGATAAAAATATAAAAGAATCCGAACCAGTTTATGCTTTTTACGTTTTTACTCACCTATGTAACCTTCCGTAAACAACCGGGTTCCTAGTTGAAAGCTGTTGATGATGTTGATTCAGAATCAACAACAGTTTGAGTACAAAAACAATGTCTCGAGGGATAGCATGTGCAGTAAATACCTGTTGAGTTTTAATAACCGATACAGGATTGGAATTAGAAACCTTCTAGCAAATATGCTGCATCGAGGGCAGTTTATTTAACACACGAACGTTAATCTTAAAATGGTTAGTCTGTGAATTCAGTAACTTTATTATTACTTCCAAGAAAAGAAAAGTGTCTGTATATAGAAGTTTTACTGTAAGGTTAATCACTCAGAGTATTTTTTCCTTTTAATCGACATAAGTTTTTCTCATACACTGTAGGATTACAAATCTATACGTGACAAGTGTAATATTCTCACTGTTTCTTACTTCCAATGTTGGAATTAGTACCAGCAAGTTTTTTATTAATTGGTAAAGAACATTTTTTGGGGGAAAATGCTCTGCAAGGTTGTTTATTGTCTTCCGGAAAAGCTCGAACTGAGAACAGATTTGAATTAGTTTTTGGTACAAAATTAATTTGTGGACTATAGAAAATGTGCATATACACCCCCTTCTAGAAATTTGTAGAACATTGTACCCGGGTATAATAGGAATTTAAAAAAAAAGAAGAAAAAAATTAAAAATCGGATGTTGCTCAGCCAGTATTGAAAATATGTAGAATTCATTGATCGAAATACTGTCTTTAATATAAGACTTCCTGCATTGTATAATAGTACAACCCATTTCGAATATCAAGTGTTGCATATCAACATTTCAGGTTTCAGTGCAGTCATTTTGAGAAATATATATATAAATACACGTAATATAAGTGATTAAGATATATAGAAATTGCATGTGACAAAAGCATTGATCATTGTATTTATATCTAGATGACAGAACACCACCACGATCAGAAATACGTAAGGAGCAGTCAACAGTTTCCATCTTACTATTGTTCGAATTTTGTCTTGCTGTTACGTCACTGTTATAATTGATGATGGTACAACTCTGGACAAAAGTTTTGACGCATGTCTTTGGAAAATATATCCCAAATTTGCACAGATGTCCTTCTTGTGTTTCTGAATTTGAATTTATTTTAAGGCCTTGAGGCAACTATGGCTCAGGCCGTATGGATGATAATGGGATGAATTGGTGGAATGAAGAAAGTGGGAGGAAACGGGAGCACCCCGAGAAAATCCACGCCCACGGTGTTTGTCCACCACAAAGCCCACACGGCATGAGCAGGGATCGATCCGACGACCCCCAGCACCAGAGGTGAGCGCTCTACCAACTGAGCCACCGCGGCCCCGTCCTTCTTGTGTGTGACATCTATGAACGAAAATTGAAATTAGGATTAATTATTCCGAATTGGGTTACAAAAATATCCCTCTCTGGGATAGAACGGGGGAAATGTACAACTTGGTGAGATATTTTTCGACTTAGAAGAATTTTTTTGCCAACGAAAAGTGATATTTTCACAAATATCACTCTTCTTTAGCTAAATATCAGCGCAATATTTTTCATAACAGTATATCATGTTATTGTGTATATGTCTGTAAGTCATCAAATGTATAGGATATTTTATTATATTTATTTTTGTAATAAGAAAAGTTGGTTGTAGGCATCTGTCAAAACATTTGTCCATAGCTGTACTAGTGCAATTCTGAAACGATGGGAGATAATTCATTACAAATAGGTCTTTGGTGATTGTCAAATATCATACCAGTCTTCATTCAACGGGGCACTAACAACAGTGTAAAATACAAAGGCTATAAATAAAAATTATTAAGAGCTTACTTATCATTTAGACGATATCTTTATTTCTTTAGAAAACTAAACTCAAAAGAATAGGCTTACGTGCATTCTGCATAAAATATCGGATTATAAAATCAAATTTTCGCAAACTATATTAAAAATAGTCTGAACCTTGCCTAGCTTTTTTTTATTATTATTTATTTATTTATTTAAAGAAGATAGGTGGATATTAATACTAGTGTAAGTGGTAAAGGCATGTCTGTAAGAAAATCATATTTAAAATATTGTATGTTCAGATGTGTCTAAGAACGTACGGGCCAGGGCAAGAATTTTTTATTAGCATAAGATCTATTGAACTCCTTTTAACTTCTGTTTTATGTTGAATCTCATGTATATCATTATTGTAATTTTAATTTAAAGCTGCCATTATAACATCTCAAAGTTCGCTTTTTGTATACATACGACGGCATTCAAATTAACATGTCCATTATTAATTATTATTGCTTTCTTGTGCAATTTCATGATTATTTCCATATTTGTTGTTGTTTCGTGAAAAGCGGTGCCCTCCTTGCAAGTGAAAAAGTATTGTTAAATCAAAAAAGAAGTGTTAAAAATCCTGCACTTCCAAGAAAACATTTAAAAAAGTCTAGTAAAAAGACATTGAGGTGCTAAAAAGAGAGATTTCTTTATAGGTGTAAATATATTATTTATTTTTTATATTCAGTTGCATAAAGATCTATAAACTTATTATAGCTTGGTAAATATGTAGATACTTTTTTTTTGTCCTGCTATTTTTCTTCAGTGTGTGGGTATATTCCATGCATAATAAGATCTAAATGTACTATTTCGTTCCGAACTCATTGGTTGTAACTTCTATTTTTCGAAAGTCCATATATTTATATCGGTGAGTATAAACAGGGCATCAGCAAATTTAATTTTTAGTGTCACTAATTAACTTTGATAGAGGTTAACTATTGACAAATAAAAAGTTAATATTTTTGCTTTAAATTTTTGGTTAGGACAATTTTATATGGTCGTCTCAACAATGATTAGTTTTGTAAGTTCATGATAAACAGAAAATGTCCTTGCATATTTTCCTGTGTGAATTTAAAAAAAAATCATGCATGAAAAGGTTAAGAATGAATTCGTTTTTTTTTTTTCGACATTCACTCATTTATTTGTAGAATGTCTTTGTTTGTAATGAGTAGTCATTTTGTATTGTGTGAAAATGTATTGAATATGGTGATTGATTGCGGCGGTTCAGTATGTGACTTAAGTTGTGACGGAATGATTTGGTAATACTACTGTACGATCTGCCAGGTATTTTAGTGCAAGTGGGGCTTCTAACACTCTTTTCGTTTTAACAAGATTGTGATATTTATTTTTGTTGTTTCGTGAAAGACAAGAAGAAAAAAAAAAGGCTTGTGTTGAAATGTTTTGTATATAAGCAAATATTTATTTGTATATAAACAAATATGTGGTAATATTTTACTTCCCTTGAAAACGTATCCAGCTTACCTCAACAAATTAAGAGAAAAGCCAGACTTTCGGAAACTCCAACGAGGTTTTCGTTTATTATTATTATTTCATATTTAGAGATTATATTCTAATGCTACTTACTTCTTCCAGAGATATTTGTCCACAAAATTTTAGGGATGCTCTTTGAATTCTCCACCGGGCGTGAAATTACCATGATCAGTACATTATTTCGAAGGACAAGAGACCTTAAGCCCAGTTAAGGATGATTTAAACTAACAAATATAATATAATGTAAGTTTGCATGGCGAGGACCAAATTCTAAGCCTACCTTCAACTAGGTACAATTTTTTCGCTGCCATCGACTCGTCTTAACAAAATAGCGATTACAAACACAAGTTTCGCCAACCAATACATTTTCTTCATCTGGTAAAAAAAAAGGTAGGGTAAAATACTGTAGAAATATATGAAGCCGTCCACGAAAATGGTCTTTCTCAGTGCTCCTGGCAGGTGAAAACAAAAATGGCGATCCTAAGCGGAAACATGTAGGTGCAATGCTGCCACATGTGTTGTGAAATGGAATGTTGTTGCCAGATACTAAAACAGAATGACAAAGGCCATCTTCGCAGATGGCCTTATATATTCCCACAGTATTTTCCTCTACCTTTTTTTTCACCTGATGAAGCCAATGCATTAGTTGGCGAAATTCGTTTGTAATCGCCATTTCGTTAAGACGATTCGATGTCAGCGAGAAATGTGTACCACGTTGAAGGTAAGCTTATAACAAATATAAATTAAACTAACCTAATCCAACCTAACCTAACCGTCACTGTTTTTAACGATACTGGGGAGTATCTAAAGTGCAGCCAAAAAGTACGCAAGTATCTGTGTATTTGTTGCAGCAGTATTAATTGCATACCTGAACAATTAATATCCTTGCAATATAGAAAAAGCAATGTTTTCCGTACTCTTCGTTAAATATATTTTCATTTGTCGCATCACATCCGAATACCGGTATTGAATTGAATTTATTTATGGCTTTAAGTCGGAGTAGGGTGGGGTGGAAGATACCATCCTGACATTTTCGTAGTGTGACTGAGGAAAAGCTTAGTCAGGATGGGCGGCCAGTGGGAACCTTTTGAATGCTAAGCCAACTGAGTTCGGTATGACTACCCTTATCAGTAGAAAGTTGCAACATTTTAGGCAATTCTTTTGGCCTCGACAGTACGTTGATCTGTAACTAGAAAGTAATGAATAAATGTTATAGATTTCTTCTCAGATAGTGAAAAGTTCGAATGGTGTAATTAACCAACAAAAAGAGGATTCAGGTCAACAACTTAAGAACGTTGATTTGTAAATTATCTCTACTGCAAGGTGATGATTGATGATCCAAAGTTTGATCCGATGCCAACTGATTGCTTAAGAGAGACTTGAGAGAGTATAAAATCTGTTGTTGATAAAATTATTGAAATTAAATATGATTATAAATTTAATGAAAGTACAGCTCCTTGTTTTTACGTGATGGATATAATTGGTCGGGTATGCAACTAATACTGTGGCAGTAAATATATTTAAAAAAAAAACTTTTTTTTTCTACAGCTATTCATGAAACAAGTCAAACAAAGTAATATGATCTTGGAAGTTATATCTTCAAATATGAAAAAAGAAAGAGATACAGTATTTTTTTTTTCTTTTTATTTAAAAAAAAGGGTGTGATAAACTCTTTGGAATTATCTGAAAGTTTAGATTTGCTGTTAATTAGTGGAGGTCCCCTGGATGACTTCCTAAGGTATTCTACGTATGCTTCAAACCTCATCAGATAATGATTGTTAATGGTAGTAGTTGTTGAATATATGTTTTCTTTCAAGTACGTTGTGTTGCAGCAGTGTCAAGTAGTAATGAATTGTTGAAGGATAAAGATATCGATTGAAAGCTCGTCTAGTTTTTAGGAAAAGGTTGCTAATTGAAGAAGAGTATAGTTTTTTTTTTTTTTAATTATTATTATTATTACCAGAATTGAACCCGGAAGATTCCCAGGCATGTTACTTAACATCAAACACACTACCAATTTCTCTGCGTAATATATTGCTCAGGTAAATCAGCTGTACTATGCAGGAGTTGAAAACCACAATGTTACTTACGTAGATTTATAGTTGAGGACTATTTCGTTAAAAATATGTAACTAGACTTTTTTTTTAGCAGTTTGAATTATTTCCGACATTTCGAAGTTTGATATGACTCCATCTTTAGAAAAGTCATGTAAGATCATTTGAAAAAGCCACAATTAAATGTCCATCACGATCTCCATAATCTGATATCCATCATATCTTGATTTGTCACTTAATGCTCTGAAGACGTCTAACTTCATAATAGTGGTAAATAATAGTCTATTCACATATTTTAATATAAACATAGGACTGGTGTTCTAAGGACAGAATTTTTTCTGCAAATCGAGCAGTACGAAAAAAAAAAGAGAGAGGAACGAGAGAAATTGGTCGCCTATCTGATATCTCAGTGGTAGAGCAACAACCCAGAACCTAGATTCGCTTCCCAGTTAGGTCACCGACCGAATTCTTATGTGCATATTTTAGTGTATAGAGGAATCAGCGTCTAAAACTGGTAGTTTCTCTTAGATCGGCGATCAAATCTGATTATATTCATATATTGACTTTCTGATATATTCATAGATCGAAGTCGATATTTTTGGATAGCAGAATGTCGATATTTAAAAAAATTCATATCGGTATTTGGATATGCAATACTCTATATTGAAATTTCGCTCAGTCCAAGATTGCGTATTAACCCTTTTCCTTTTTAAATTGTAAATATGTTTTAAGTTCTTTTATTAATTGTACTTCATAAGTGCAAATACCAGGTACTTATTGTATGACCATAGAGTACATATTACCGAGAATTCGAAATGATTGAAACGTTCTATCAATAGTCTTTTAAACGCTTGTAATGACTATTTTATCATACTCTTATACTTGAAAAATCTCTGTAAAAGTTGTAGGAATTTGTAGATAATGGAATCATTTATCAAAAGAATGTGATTTTTATTTAAAGTACTGAAAATTTACAAAAAGAAAACTGGTAAATCTGAAAAAAAAAAAAAAAAAAAAAATATCACCCCATATGTGTATGAGGATGACTTTTAGATATTAAGTAAATTTATGTATTTTTAAGGTGATTATAACAAGAAATGTGTAAATATTTTCAAAGAAAAGGGTTCTTAAAAATAATTATGAAATGTGTATGCATGCACTGCGCCATAAGATTGAATATTGTGAAAATAAAAGAAAGATAATCACGAAGCAGGTAATTCACTTACTTAAATGTTTCACTCGATAGCTTCATGTGTAATCATCATAAGTGTGATTATGTATAATCTCCAACAAAAACATATCAAAGTCTCTGATTGTCAACGTATGTATACTATTTCTACTGTTTTAAGAAAGATCTCTGATACATTGTTAATCTAATTACAAACATTGAAGAACTGAGGGGGTGTAGTGATACCAAATAATGTCCTATTTTTGTAACACAAGCTTGCATTCATGTATAAAGTATTTGCTTGTTTAAAAAGTTATATGTAGAAGCTTGTGGTAGGATATGGACCTACCGTGAATGTATTTTAACACCAAACTTTGTGTTTAAAGAAAACGTACTTGGGCTTACACAACTATAATATAATCTCTGAAGAATTCAAAGTTATAATAATATGCGTCGAAAGGTAATTTCCTCATTTTTAAAGCATGTGATTGCGTTAGGGTACTGAATAACATTTGTTTTAAAAAGAGCTTTATTGAAATTAGAATAAGTGCATTAAGATTTTTTTTTTTTCGAAAGTTTTTAGTTTTTATTTTATTTGTTTGTCATAGGACTGTACTTTTAAGGAACTGAACAACCTCTCAGGACGAAATTGCGTACAGTAGGGGACAAATGAAGATCGTAAATGCATTATCCGAAACCTTGAGAACAAGACTATTGTTGGATAAACTATACTGCATGTTAAAGGTACTAATTGAGAGCGGTTTATCGGTAGCCCCTAGCAACTCCTAGTTTGTCCAACAGCCCGCTAATTTGAGACTTATAGTGGTTTTTGATTTGAAAACTCTTTGATAAACTGCTGGTTAGGAACGAAGAAACCTGTAAATCATTCAAGATGCCTTACAACACTATGAGCAAAAAGCCTTGCAAACGGTACTTAAGTTATTTTGACTCCAATTGTACATGAGCTAATTAATATTACGTAATCGAAAGTTGGGTTAAGGTATCCATGTAAGGTATTTTTTGCCTAATCTCACGACTGAGAAAGGAAACTGCGCCAGTAATATCAGAAGCTATTCGTTGAAGTTGTAGAAAAACGGAAATGCCTTTCTTATAAGATCGTTTTACCTATAAACGGATAAACACACGTCTTACGTCGAGCATAGGTCAGTCAGTAGGAACATTAAGCTTATTTGGAAGATCCCAAAACTAGTTTCCGACTTGGGTTTCTCCTAACTGTCTTCAATTCTTGAACATACTTTTCATTGCAGTTCATGCTTCCCATGATTCAGGTCCTTTGTGCGAAAGTTTCCAGTCTTGCTTTATAACGTCGTATTAACGACCACACACACACACTGCGTACTGCGTACATTACAGTACCTCGTTCAAAGCAATTAACGACCCACGCTTCCTTCTTATCGATGCACGAAGATGCGTACTTATAACTTATCCGCGTCCCCCCCCCCCCCCACACACACACACACATCTTAGAACACTTGTTTTAGCATCTTACATAGAGGCTGCTGAGCATTCCAGTCCTATCGATAGAGCACTTGGGACATATTTCAGTAATCATTCCTGAAACAACATGTACTTCACAGCACCTATAATTTACGGAATGTAGAAGTCAACATTACTAGGATCTCTCGTGCTTATATAATGTTATTAGCGTCCTAAGTAAGTTTGTGAGCTTCTAAGGGCGAGACTTACAGTTTCTGTTGTTTGAACCCGAGACCACGCATACAAAAAGGAGCGTGGTAATCATTCAATCAACCCAGGGTCGTCGGTTTAAACATTAGACTTTAATATTTAAACATTTAAAAAAAAAAAAAACCTTCTAAACATCAGTACATCACAAATAGTATCCCTTTGGAATTTTTTAATGGGCCATCGCAAAGTACGATTCGGCAATGCCCTTTCTTCCGTTAAATGGTGTTCGATCTAAACAATATTGTAGTAACATCACGTTGCTTTAAGCAGACAAAACATTTGTCCTGATAAAAATATAGGTATTGCTCACACGCAAGGAATAGAGGAAGTATAGTAGATTTCAGGATCACCCCTTCGATCAGTGTTGCCACTGTAACCATTTTTAACTATAAGGAAAGCGAACACTTTTCGTTAATTTAGGATTTTTATTAGTTAATAGCTCTTTTCAGGTAACATTGCGCTCTACTACACTCCTACCGTGCATGATCGTTAATCACAGTTTAATTATCTTGATGACAGTAATTCATAATTAAAGCATTGTAATTAAAGAAGAAGAAGAAGCGAAATGTGTGCCTCGCTTCAAGTGGAACTTAGTTCTATGACTCGCTGTTTTTCTACTACTGAAATATATAATTAAAAGTTGTTTTTTTTTTTTTTAACACACGATATAAATACAAGATATGTCTTCCTATTACAAAATGGAACAAACTTGAATTAAAAAAAAAAAAGTGGCAAATACTGTTCAGTAATTCTGGAAATTCAAGTGTTCGTTAATAAGATATTGTCATCTGATATGGATAGGTTCCAAGTACAGATTTTTTTATTCATGTTGTTATCCTTTTTAAATTGTTGTATCTAGATATGGACACGGAAAGCAGTTACTCTCCGTTCAAAAACGCTGTTTGTTTTCATAGCCGGAGTAATCGACATCAGGTACTAGCATTGCATGTAAACTTTTGAAAAGCAATATTTCTTGTCAATTTGGCGATATGTAACGTTGAAATAGAATCGTGTGTGTTTTCCCAATACTGAAAGAAATAAGATTCTTTCGTGTATTGGAAACATTTAGCAGGGTAGGAAAAATATCTAAACAAAACTTGACTGACACTAAATTCTAATCTCCTCTAACACTTCGCCGAATAATTAGAGTTTTGGGTAACAGGGAATTTTAAAAAGTATCACATAACAGCCCATATATGAAAACCGAAACTACATCGTATGGTATATTTCAAACGCAATTCCGTAAGGGATTATTCCGTATACTCAATGCTGTAGATTTCTTTCTGTACAATATACTAACGATATTAGAAAAGCACTGACTGGTCTAGCTTTAACAAACAGTGCAGTTAGTAACATTCCGTATCTAAAATGCTTTTCAATAATCACTTCATATGCCAGATACATGTGTACTACGTAACAGTAACCGCCATATTTGGTATTTTCTTTTGTATTAGGAGTAGTCATTTGTGTATTATTTTCATTGGTATTTTATAAAGAGGACACACTAGCAACATGTAGCTCACGTTTTGCTTTTTACGTATACATTAGCGTCTTGTATTTTTAGCAACTACGCCATTTGAACAAATTATTCTCTTGTTTGAACATAGCATTCATGACAGGGTAGAGCGAAGGAAAATATTGACAAGGAAGAGAAATCTTACAAATAAAAATGTCTTTGTCAGGTATACGAATTTACACCGTTAACCTTAGAATGTCCAATGACGTATGTCTACGTCATGTGTTTCGAAGCTTATATCTTGGCTTCTACAAAGTTCATTTAGGTCTCAAAATGTTCGTGAGGGAACTAGCCAACCGCTGATATGCATTGCTAAGTCCCTCACGGGCGTCTAAAGGTTAAATCAGTGGTTCTCAACAGGTGTTCCACGGCGCACTACTATAAGTGTGCTGCGAAACTTCTGAGATTTCGGTGTTTTGCTGATAAAAGTAATTCAGATATAATTTCACTCCGTATTTATTTTGGAAAAGGAGCAAGGCAAGCTACTACGCTCGCGCAAGACCGAGTTACTAAGCCGTTCATGTCAGGTCATATGATACACCCGTGCGAAATAGGTTGGGAACCACTGGGTTAAAACAGTGAACTATGAAAGTATGACGTCATAACATGTACTGACTTATTTCTACGTGTGACGCGTATTGGTTCGACGTTGCCAGATTTAGCCGCTTTTGAATCCCGAGATTGTTTGCATTGGCCATTTTTATGAACTCTCTGGCTATCACGGGATCGTACCGGTACCGTAAATAATTAACAGTTCCTCTTACTCTGAATGGGACACTAGACGTAATGATCCACAATTTTTCCTCATACAACATACTGTACTGCTGTAGTTTATAGATTTCCGAACATTTTTCATTATTCAGGTTTCCAGATTTTTTTTTCGTAGTTGGGTACTGTCATGAATGCTTTGTTTACTGTAACATGTAAGGGGTTGGGTTTTTTCGTATTCATACTATATTTAAGCTTGGCTTTTGCTAAAACACAGCGAGAAAGGCTTTGTATAAATAACTGCCTAGTTTTGAGTTCTAAGCTAATGTCAAGAGTGCATAGAGGTTGAGAAGTTGTAGGTGACATCCAGTGTATGTATAATTGTAATCAAAAGATAGAAAGTTAGAAGATCTAGTCAAGTACTGATAAATGTAATTTAAAAAGTCCTTTCAAACAAGGAAATAGTAGTGTAAAGGGTATGAAGTACATTCTACACAATCTGCCCCCATACGTTCATTTGTTTCAGCGAATCTCAATGTTTCATTTCTCTTAATAAATTGGGTGGAAAGGATATAGTAAAAAAAAAAACGATTGTCAGATGTTTCAATATACAGAAAGAAATTTGTAGCTTTTCCAAATTTGTGGAATTCGATCATGGATGTTAGAAAAAATTAGATAATCCAGAAACTTTAATCTTGAGTTTCGACTCCCTAATAGCACTCCGGGACTCCTCTTTTGTAACATGTGTTTTCATATCGCTGTGAAATTTCGTTATTTTAAGGGGGAAAAAACAAAAACTTCATTGTTGCTTTGCGTCTGTAGGAAAACAACAGTTTGAATTCCTTGCGTTCAGAAGTTCGAGTAGTTCAAAAGTTCACCGTTCAGAAGTTCACTAGTTCGCATTAGTTTACATAATTGAATTAAATTTTAAGGCCTTTAGGCAACTTTGGCTCAGGCCGGATGGATGATGACGGGATGAATTTGTGGGATGAAGAAAGTGGAGAGGAAACGAGAGAACCCTGAGAAAACACACACACACACACACACACGGTGTTTGTCCACCACAGTCTACATGGCAAGAGCAGGGATCGATCCGAGGACTCCTAGCACCAGAGGTGAGTGCTCTACCAATCGAACCACCGCGGCCCCTTAGTTTACATAAAACTAAGAACGTAACGTAACAAGCTCGCAAAGTCTTAATCATCTTTACTTTTTACTAATAATGGGAAGGGGGATCAAAGCAATGCTTACGTAAAAGATTGGCTTAAAAATTAATCATCATCATGCGAGGAGATGTAAAGTCTTTTAACTACGAAATAACAGTAAGAAATTTGGGAAATCTTGCATAAACACAAGGGAAATCTTGCGTCATATACTTATTTTTGCTTAGAAGAGGTGTGAAAAGCTTGAATCCATTCCCCTTGAATGTTTACGTAATACTTGGAAAGTAAGTGTATATCTATAAATACACATACACACTCTCAAAAATCAAGTACTATTTGCTATATGTGTATTGAGAGCTTATTACGTTCTCAGTTTTATGTAAGCTAATCCGAACTTTTGAACCGGCTAATTATTGAATGTCAAACTTTTGAACCGGCTAATTATTCAATGCCGAACTTTTGAACCGACTAACTATTGAATGGCGAACTTTTGAACAGTGAACATTTGACCGAATATCAGTCTATAACTTCGTTATCATGTTCTATATATTAGTCCTACCAGTTTAACGAGACAGCAATATTTTGATGTGAATCCATCATGTAACCTTGTAGCTACAAACGTAATCATTTCTTGCTGCATATGCTGGTATTGAAATATCTGAACAATATCATACCGTTAACACCCCTATTATGACTTACTTGCAAGCTAAACCTACTTTTTGTGTCTTTGTTTTTATGTAAAATGAGAATGCACTTCAAAATTTTGTACTTCCAATGAGTTTGTTTACTCTTGATTTTTGTGATCCTTTTTTTTACACTGTGCCTGAGATGTATAGGGAAAGAGAGAATGAGTATGTGAAATTCAGTTTTATAGGTCCATCAGTGTTCACAATCCTGAGAAAAAATAAAACTCTTTCTGTTAACATTGGTTGACGTTATCATAGTATTTTTTTAGTGTCATATTGTACAGCATTCCTTATATGCCAATTAAAAGAAAATGTAGAATTCTCGTAATTCGCTCTTATTATTTCTTCCATTGTCATAGGATAGCAAGTAAACTGTGGGAATTATGCCTTTTTTTTTTTTATTTATGCATCCGCAAGCGTGGATAAATCAACTTCAGAGCGGTGTATTTCGAATATACCAAGAACCACAGAGGTGGCGGTCCAGGGAACCTTCACAGAAGTTAAACATGCTATTTCCCAATGTTCTCACCGAGCACCATCACAGTCTTCGACTATTCAAAGAACTCCTCAAACTAGCGCACCTTATCCAGACTGCCAGTTTTTTCCCTTATGCCTCATAATAGTAGTCTTTGGCAGCCCCCCGAGGCTTGACACGATCCTGACCAGAACTGAACACACACCAGTCCCCTTTCCTCTAACCTGGTAAGTGCAAAAATTCCCCGCTGCAGAACCTGTCCCATTTTGTATTCTAGTCGAACGTTCGAGCATCAGGAAACTTACTCATTCCGGCAGTTGCATTTCCTTCAGTCTTTTGGCTCAATGGTAGACCGCTCATCTCTGGTGCTAGGGGTCGTCTGTTTGTCCACCACAAAATGCACATCGACATGAGCAGGGATCGAACACTGTGTGTGGGGGGTTTCTTGGGGTACTCCCGTGTCCTCCCATTTCCTTATTTCCACCAATTCATCGCATTATCATCCGTACGCCCGGAGGCAAATTTGCCTAAAGACCTTAAAAATTAAAGCAAATCAAAAATTCCTTCAATCTTTTACGGTGTAACCTATTTCCCTCTTTCTACATTTGCAAAACCAAGTCATTTCTACCGAGTGGCCGTGGCTCAGTGGAAGAGTGTTGGCTTAGCCTTCAGGAGGTCCTGGGATCCATTCCAACAGCCGACCATCCTGACAGATTTTTCCAGGTTTTTTCCTGTCATATTAGGCAAATGGTGGAATAGTACCTACAAAAATGGACTCTGGCCGTCTACTTTCCCATATCCTTTCCCCACTTTATCCCGGCCTGAGTCTAAGATGCCTAAAGGCTTTAAAATAAATTCAAATTCCAAGCCATTTCTAACCATCGTTAAGCCTCAATATCATATTTTCCTCATCTCCCCGTATCCCAACACACGTCATATCGTGGCCTTACTGTTAACGAAATTCTTTCGTGTCATTATCCTGAAAATTCTGTCCTTGATCACAGGAAAATATGAGAACAGATGTAGCATCTCTGCGCACCAGTCAATCTTCGATTTTCCTTTTTTCCTGAGTAGTTTTTGTATTATTTTCTTGTCTGTTCTTTATATCTTCTTCATGCAACTCGTTAACTTAGTTATCTCAGTCTTCTCACTCCTGTTATCTTTTTGATTGATTTTTTCCAGGGTTTTCCAGTGCAGTCATTTTAAGCCAAAATTTGTGATCCGGTAAAAAAAAAATCTTAAAAGCTTGAAACTTGGTATACGTATAGTTAGAGACCTGCACGGGCCGGGCTTGGGCGGGCCAGCTCCGCTATTTCTTTGGGCCGGGCTGGGCTGGGCTTTGGCGGGCTGTCACTTCTTTCTCTTCAGTTCGGGCCGATTAATTACACTGCTTTAAAGCAGTTCAATAATTATTGACTTTCGTTAAACGATAATTGGAATAAAGCTAAATATTCAAGTCTGTGTGCACGCCACGTTGAGTGATAGGTATTACAAACAACGCAATATTTACAGTTGGGTGTTGCTTAGCGGCTCCACTTTCGCTATAGAGGATTAGTTGTTCACTGGGGCGTTGACCCTAGTCGGCAGCCACACGAGTGACTGCATGCCCTTCCCTCAATAAATAATAAAAGACAGTATGCGTATTGAAGCTTTCTCTGATGGTCAGTGTCAATACCAGAATATGTTCAATCCAACCACTGGATCCCAGGGGGTAAACAGTCAGAGTTGTTGTCTTGACATAAAAATGAAAGGAAACCGCACTCTTTGTTCTCTCTACTTCAGCGACCCGCAGGAAAAAAAATGGTGGATGAAGTCTAGGGTTGCAGTCTAATACGGTGTTAAATATCGTGCAAATGTAGGTCTTTCGAGTGGGGTCAAATTCCTGATAATTTATTCTGTAAATAAAAAGTTATATACTTTGACTAGCTACTTCTTTGCTGGATTTAAGAGACCTGCGACTACAAGTAATCCTATTGTTCAAAGTGAAAGGATTATTTTGATCCTTTGTGTTAGAAATAAATTGAAACGGCAATCCTGTAGGATGAAATTAAAATGACCAGAAAATCTAAGCGCATCACATTGTTCAAACTCTCATAGGCTTGCTTGTATGCACTATATTATTATTATACTAGATATAAATATATTGGGGCTCGAGCCAAAACTTTTTAAAATTTATCTGGCCGGGCTTGAGCCAAGAATTTTTAAAACGTATCGGGCCGGGCTCGGTCCAAAAACTTCTAAAGCTTTCCGGGCCGGGCCTAGGTACATTCGAGCTGGACTGGGCTCGGGCCGAAAAATTCGGCCCGTGCAGAGGTCTAACGTATAGTATTTGGACACCTAACATACTAAAAGTCTCCCAAAATCAAACTTGTGCTACGGCCGCCATATTGGAAAATGGTGGCCAAAATTCAGTTGTTTAATTTTCGCGGGAACTAATCATCACATCGAAAAAAAGTTTCACACGAAGTTTGTTCAGTATAAATTTATGAATCTGTTTTGTAATTACTTTTTTATATTATTATTATTATTAGACCAATCCTAAGCCCACAAAATGACATCAAGCAAAAACTACGTAACATATGAAAGATCTCCAAAAGTCAAAGTTGTTCTACGGTCGCCATCTTGGAAAATGGTGGACAAAATTATTATTATTTGTTTAAAAAATTTCGCGGAAACTAAGCGTCACATCGAAAAAAGTTTTAAATGTTTGAAAACGCTTGATTATTATTTTGAATAACCAAACTTATAACAATGAATCTCTTTCAACAATAAACGAAGAAGAAAATCGATACGGATTGATATCTTGAAATGATGATGAACTTAGGCCTACTTCTCTGAAAGTTTGAACTCTAGGGTTGAATTTGTAGGAGCAGCATTGGAATTTCGTACAACGATAAAAGTACATTATACACATACAGAGACAGTGCTGCCATCTAGGTTTAGAGAAAACTTTTCTTCCTCATTACAGTGTCAGCGTGTAAATATGTGTAGTTGGTTTCTCCCTCATAACCTTTCTAAAATGTTTTCGTTTGCTCTTAACTGAAGATAATTTATATGTTGTTTACATCTCTCAAGGAAACCGCGAGTATTGAGAAAAAAAAGATTCAAGGAAACACCGCGCGACCTTACTAAAGTGTTTTTCAGTGACTCTTGGCTTAGTTTTTAGAAACATTTATTTGATAGACAGGTACATATGAGTCTATTTAAATCTCAAAATCATTTTTTTTTTTTAATCTTCCTTGTTTTATATGAAATCACATTCCACGAACCCCATCTTTCGAATCCTTTGCCAAAAGACTCTGAGAAGAAAAACCGACGCAATTTCATTTTAAGCAGCTGTTGGAAACGATCTGGCACGATGTGCGTTCTTTGTCTTATCACAAGTGAAGCGATGATGAACGCCAAATGTCGTTAGGGCTGGAAATAAATGTGTTTACAAAAATTCAAGAAAGAACAAAGAACCCAAACCTGTATTACTGTTTCGGTCCAGCTATTCCAAATTCTAACTATATGTATGTAAAGGTCTGGACTACATTGATACTTGACAAAGAGTAAGACAAATCAATGCAAGACAAATTCATTGTTTTCAAGAACGTATTTACACTGTTAATTATTATTATTTTAGAAAAGGATTTTGATATATCCAGTAATGTTTCAGATAAATGTATTTGCAGTAATCCTTAAAAAAATAAATAGATATTTCTTTTGAAGTAATTACTGGATGTTGTGATATTTTAGTTCCAATGTGATGTTCGCACAGGTGCAGAAAACGAAAATGTTTCTTATCGTAACCAAGTTACTGATCAAGTGCTTGGGTAAAAATTGAAAAAAAAAAAAAAATCGTAGTGAATGGGGATTGCGATCACCAATTGACAAATAGAAAAAATGATTAAAACATGGCGTAAGTAGTTCATAGGAGTACCTTTCTTTATATTTTCCAGGTTCGGGCAATGTATTTATGACTCCCTATACTTTCATATAGTGCTTTCTTATCACTGGCAATTTAGTCCAGTTAGTAAGTCGTTGGATTTCTAACCAAATAATCCGTGTTTAAATCTTGTTTGAGGCTACTATTATTTTCTGGAAACTGCAAGGTGGATAGTTTTCATTAGCCAAGTTACTGGAAATTTTAAGGTAGTTATAGTAGCCTTTTTCCGCGTCTGTCTGGAAACTTTTAATAGTGTAAAAATGTATTTCGGGGGAGCTTTTCTTAAGGGGGAAGATCATAGTCAGTTACTTTTTTTTTTTTAATTTCGTTTTCTCTCTACAGAACCAAAAGTTACAACGAAATTGTCATAGCAAACGTTTATACACGGTGTATTTAACGTGAATATTGTACACGCTTCTCAATATTCATTTTTAAGGTTTCTAACAATAAAAAGTTAAAGTTGCAATTCTACCAACAATCGCGAACCCTCCGGTCCCTTCATAGTATTCCAGGCACTTATTTTTACAAAATAGATTGGCAACAATGACAACTGAGTGCTTGGGAATGCCCACAGTACTTTTATGTTGTGTCGAATAATATCTATGCCAAGTTTGGTGCTGCTACGCCTAACGCAGTTTGAAAAATTTATTTTTATAGAAAATAGGTTGGTAACTTGAATATTCGGGAACGTGGACAATCTTTCTATCGTATCCAATAATGTGTATGCCAAGGTGTAACGGAATCAGGGTTGCCAACCGTCCGGACTACCAGGAATTGACATGTCTTTGTCGGAAAAAAATCTGAACCTCTATCCGGACAATAAAATGTCCGGGATGCCCCTTTTATCTCTCCTTAGTTGCAGTCCGGAAATTTCATCTGCGGGAGTTGGTAACCGTAAACTGAATGGAGCCCTAATAGCATATAGACCTTTGCAGTAAGTTTGCACGGGAATTGTTTCTAGCGTGATATGTCAAACGTGCATTTGTTAGTTTAAAGTAAACATACTACTAACGTTAAATTGCAAAAATTATACGTGGCAATTTAAAAGCAAACTTGCTATAAACGTGATACGCGAACACGATACCTGCTATTTATCATTCTCCTCTGCGTGGGTTTATCTATAGTGTACAAAGGTTGTACAATAGATGTCACTACTATAGCCCAGTGTGTACAGTAGTAGAAGAAAGTGAAACAAAAGAAAATATTAGGTTAATACAGCTGTTATTTAGTAATTTGTTAATAACTATTCGTCAGTGCCTTATTAATCGAAAGTATGTCAGACGACGTTTTGTTTCATGTAACATGTTGCTCTATAAGGGAAGCTAAGGTTTCCTTAACAGTATAACAGAATATCCCGCTCACTGAATTTTATAGACACGAAAAAAAAAATATTAAACACGTTGTTTTAGCGGTCGTGAAGTCCATCTGTAAACGCGAATACGTTCCCATCCCCCAGTTGCAAACTATAGAAACCATAGCGATTAATGTTTTTTTTTTTCTATTATTATTAAAAATGGTCCACTAATTCTAGTTGGAATCTATCCTTCCGTCAATCAGGATAGCCACTAACGATGTAACCTTGCTAACACAGCTCGGGACTAGAGTAATTTGTAGAGGTGACACGCAAACGCGAACATGTCCAAAATTTGCAAAAATGAGATACGATATGGAATGCTACTGTATGTACTGAACATGTTCGCTTTTGCGTGTCACCTCCTCAATTATGTTAGGAGATTGGAACAGCAAGCATTCTGCGTTTAACAGTAGGCGCGGCAACAAAGAAGGTGACAAACTATTTGATTACGTACTTGTGTAAAACCATTATTCAAATTCTCTCCCAAAACA
Organism: Lepisma saccharinum; assembly: GCA_022664845.1. Lineage (NCBI taxonomy): Eukaryota > Metazoa > Arthropoda > Insecta > Zygentoma > Lepismatidae > Lepisma > Lepisma saccharinum. Next base: position 3,864 of record JAGDQP010006714.1, on the reverse strand, counting down.
AACCAGCGTACTTCCCACATAATGATATTAATAAATCGGATCTGGGAAAGGGGGGGGGGGGGCAAGCGCCCCGGGCGGCAAACAGATAAAAATAAAAGCTACTAAAAAGGAAGTAAAATCGCATATTAAAATTGACCTAAACGTGTACAAAATGTCAATACCTGCGCGCCCCAAGACATTTTTTATGTTATTCCATACAACCTGCCTTCATCTCTAAAATTCAAAACCGCGATTCAAGTCATAGCGATGCCACGACAGGCTCCAGATGCGAGATAATGTTGTGGTCGTCGCATCGGCTGGTCGTGTTGTTTGGCTAAAAAACGATAGAAAGGGCAGCAAAATTTAACTTTGCTCTCCATAGGAGAATTTCTAGATCCGACACTGAACCGGATATCTTCAATTACGCGTTATATAATAATGTGCACAACAATCTGACAATACGTACTGATGAGGATCTAATGTCAGACCATGTGCCCAATATCGTATTCATTGACTCACGTCAAGATCAAAATGTAAGACAGACTCAGTTCAATTTGAAGAGTGCGAACTGGATGGAACAAGTTTCGGGGAAAGGTCACATTCGAATTACAAGGTGTGGTCAAAAAATACGGTGGATGAATTTTTATAGTAGCAACTGCTGACGCTACATCCATATGAAGTAATAAGTTCAATAATCAGATCCGTTGAGATAGTCAGTTTAAGTTTGAACAAGTTGTGACTTGTCAGTCGCCTTCCAGAGCCGAAAACGTGAGGTCGTGCATCATGGATTTCGAACAACGCGTTAATATTGTTTTGTTTTAAGTTGCAAAAAAGTGTCAAAGAAGCTCATGAAATGTTAAAATCAGTGTATGGCGATAATGTGGTGACTCTGAAGACTGTTTACAAGTTGTATGAGCGATTTAAAAGCGGAAATGAGTCGGTTGAAGATGAACAACGGTCGGGACGTCCTTCGACTTCAAAAACAGACGAAAACTTGTAAAAAGTTGCAAAAATGGTTCATTTAAACAGGGGATTGACTATTCGAGAGCTTACCGAAGAACTGAACATCTCGTACGAGTCCGTGCAAAAGCATTTTAACCGATAATTTGGAAATAAGACGAGTGAGTGCGAAATTTGTTACCAGACTTTTGACTGGCGAACGGAAGGAAAACTACATCTCGCTTCTGATCCGCGAGGTTTTGACTGAAAAAGGGGTTCCTATCTGTCCATGTTCGCCTTACTTTCCGGATATAGCACCATGAAACTTCTGACTCATCCCAAAAATAAAAACCGTGCTAAAAGGAAAACATTTTGACAACATTCCCGACATTGAGAAAGTTACGACGGAGCAGCTGAAGGCTCTTCCAAAAGAAGCCTTCCAGAAATGCTTTCAATCATGGAATCAACGTTCGGATAAGTACTTCGTTAGCCAAGGAGAGCACTTTGAAGGAGATTAATTCAAATTTGATGTAAGCTTATTACTTCGTTAGCCAAGGAGAGCACTGAAGGAGATTAATTCAAATTTGATGTAAGCTTATTACTTCGTTAGCCAAGGAGAGCACTTTGAAGGAGATTAATTCAAATTTGATGTAAGCTTATTACTTTGTTCGTTATAAAATTATTCACCGTGTTTCTTGATCAAACCTTGTAAATAACCGCATAATGATTTACAAGAAGGATAACATCGATTGAGCTGTCACCTCACAGGGGCAATTCATAGATCAATGGAAGTATCCATCCCTGAAACTCACAACACCATTCAACTAAATATACTTCCAGAGAAAATTATTAATTAAAACTACAAATAAACTGCGTAAAAAGTATCAGAAAACACGAGATCCGGTTTATAAACACTGTAAATTAGTGATGAGCAAAAGCAGTCTTGGCCTTGCATCGGTATCCCTGGTCTTGGTCTTGCTTGCAAGAGTCGTGCAAGTCTTGCTTTTAAGAAGTTTATACGTTTCATACGTAAATTTTACACCGGATATAGGGAAAAGCTATGCGTATCATTGCGTGCTTTAATGCGTCAATAGTAACGGAAATATGTTTTAATGTATTGTTTATCTTCATGTAAGTGTACAGAATAGAACTACCGAAGTTCAATTTCGCTTTAATTTGAACAGCTTTACTAACATATTATTATTTTACTTTTAGTTTACTCGCTGTTTTAGGCACACAACTATGTTTCGTAAGCTTTGACAGAATGCAATCATGGGTTATCGAAAATGATGTCCAAAATAATTTAGACGTTGAAGTTCTTATCTTGTAAGTTGTAATAATCCATAGAATTATGCTCTCTGTCATCTTTTAGTCACTGTTCCAATTATTTATCATTCTACGTGCTCCAGGTAAGTTCCAAAGGGAGAACAAACATACACGGATATTGTGTTTAACTAAAACTTACAAGGGAACTCCAACCATACACAGATAAAACTTAGTCTTGTTGTTTTCGTCTAAGAGGCACTCATATCCACAAACCCAGAGAATTGACGATAATGAGACTAGTCATGGCTCAAGCGAGCTCTGGCAGAAGAATGCTAGAAAGTATAATTACTTACAAATTTGAATTTATTTAAGGTAACCGGTATCTATGGCCTAAGGCTTGGGACAACAATGGGAAAGTTAGCGGCCAGGGCTTTGAGTTAAGACACCATCCCAGCATTCGCCTGGTGGGACTGAGGAAAACTCTAGAAAACCTCAGCAAGGATGGCTGGTCGCGGGATTCCATCCACGGGCCTTCCGAATGCGGCGCCAGCGCTCTAACAACTCACCTACGGCCGCTCGGTAAAATTATGAGTTTGTGGACCAATACTTTTCTGTTGAACAAATGTATCAAAGTAAACCTGCTGAATTTGAAGCATTTCTGTGCTCAATACAAGCCCACACGCCTGTTACCTCTAGCTTACTCTAAAGTAACTTTTGCGTTGCATCCAAAACCATAGCCCACATCTAGTAATATTCCTCCCGACTTTACCTATAAGTGACAAACAATTACCAAGTGTACTGTAAAAACTGTTGTTTTATTCAGACTCAATTCTCCGTAGCATAACACATAAAACAGAAGTCAGTTTTCAATAACACATAACAGACATTTTAAAAAATCGACTTGTAGCTTAGAACACAAATACTTTGTTACATAAATCAGTATAAACTCCGAACTGACCATAATCTATCTTTATCTGAATCAATAGATCATACCACGACAGTAGTTAAGTCGTTCTAACGTATAACGAAATCATTAATCATTCTGTTTTTTTCACAAATTTACTCTCGGATTTGACAGGTCACTAATTGTTTTTGCTATTCACAACCCTTGCTTCTCACCCCCTACCCGGCTAGGCACAGAAAAATGTATAACGGAATGCCACAAGTCATGTTTACCCTTTCCTTGAAAGAAGAAAAAGAAGAACATCAAATTAATAAGTTTTGAAAAAAATAATAGTGGGGTTGGCTTCAACGAGATACCTACAGGCGCAAAGAAATTAATTTAGTTTAAGAAGAAGAAGAAGGAAAGGAAAGAGTTTTTTTTTTTCATGATCCTTTTTTTTTTATCAGACAATACAAGAAATGAGAAAGAAGATTGAGAGGGTAAAAAGAAAACATGAAATGCTTATTGGTAAGGATGACAATGAGACATGAATGTAAGATATTTCAAGTTCTTGTGAATATTAAGAAGATCTAGGAACATTGTATTGGCAGTAACATTGTTTGATACAATTTTAGTTAGGGCTGATGCTTGATTGAAAGAATTATAAACACAGATTTTGCGTATTAAAATGTAATTTGACTGAATTTGCATAGAAAAGCTTCCGAAAGAGTTGATAATTTACAGAAAGGTAACGAACACGGAAAGAAACATTGAATATAAGTTGGAATTGAGATATG
>JAGDQP010006713.1:30926-70828 GCA_022664845.1 Lepisma saccharinum | reverse complement strand
TAACAATTGTATTTACGTGATTCTAACAATTGTATTTACGTGATTCTAACAATTGTATTTACGTGATTCTTATTATTGTATTTACCTGATTCTAACAAATGTCCCTATATACTACTACTGACCAGTGTTTTGTTGCACTAATGCTACGAGAAGCAGTTCTTTTTTTCTTGTTGTCATTGTTTGGCACGAACACTAGATTTTTATAGTGCTTCCCTCTATTAATGATCCATTAATGCTCCGAAATATACATGTTCTTTGAGCCTGTAAAAATGTGTAAACGATTTTTCAATGTGTTCCCTGGAAAAGACGGAGATGTGCCTCATAACTACGTAGTGATCATGACAACGAGCTTGTTTTAGACAAACGAAGTCCCTGTTCATATTTTAGTGTTTCGTATGAAAGTGATGCCATGCGTGGGCTCCTGAATGTTGTGACAAGATTATTCTTGGTTTGGTCGGGAGGAGTATAGCAAGGAGAAGAAGGAAAGCTGCGACGGTATTTCGGTATGTTTAGGTTCAACTGTAGTAATTGCGTGCATTGTTTTAAGTTCAAGATCTGACAATAAAATAATGAGACTGCTTTCGCTTTTTTTTTATTAGCATCGTTATAGCTTACTAGGCTATCCAATACATTCAAGTGCCTTATTCGACATCGTACCCACATTCTCTGCATTCCAAAATCCCGAACTGAGCCTAAATGACATAAATACGATTGGATTCATTCTACCCATCAGCTTTCTGCTTACGCCAATATGACCTTTTACAATAACAAACAAGAGGTATCAACCTTTTTCGTCATTTAACATTATTTTAAAAAATATTAAGATCAAGATCAGCATTGAAACTTATAATAATTTAGAAAATTTACGTTACTTCCATGTAACTCAAAATTATATTTGACATAAAAGACAGTGTCATCTTATCGCATGGGCCTAGGTCCTGATTTTGGGGTTCCTTCTAATTATGAGATTTATGTGTAACAAAACAAGAACAGAATACCAAGGTTTTTCGTTATTAGAATATCAGTTTTAAGCAAATACGAGCGACAACATTACTTATTTCGTTCCTGGTATAATTTTGAAGGATAGCGCTCCGACAAAATTTTTAGCTCCAGAGACAACCGATTACCAGAAGATGGCACACTGACCGAAGAACAATATTATTACTGCTAATAAGCTCCAGATACAAATTCAGAATATTTTAAAGAATTTGCATAGATTTCTTTCACTTCCTTTTATGTCAGAACTTTCAGTCCACTGAAGTTATTAGAATGGTTATTTGAGAGGAGTGGGTGTACGATAAACGTTTAGGGGTCTTATCCACGAATATCCTTGTAACTATGTATGATTTAAAATCAACCCTATGTATGTTTCTAAGGTTTCCAACAATATTTCATATACATACCACAATCCGATACTTAATGGTTATGATGTTCGTCTCACAATGACCAGAATCTAAGACAAATGCAAAAGTAACAAGAAGTATAAATTTAGGGTGGGCAAAAATATTTTAGGGCTCTTCTAATTCGCGTTTAAAGATAAATGACCGAATATCCAGCAGTAACTAGTAAAGGTGTCCCAAGTAAGAATTTCAGTCGTCTACCCGGTTAAGAAGAAGACCGTCCTGAAGAACATATTGTGCAAAAATACCGCGGAAAGTTTGTAGCGACACATCACACATTGTTATGGGTAGTGGAGAAGAAATTGAAGAAAATGGTTTTAAAATGTAAGTATAATATGCTCAATTTCACAGAACTACATTATGGGACAAGGATACCGTATAAGATTGAAAGTTTGAAATGACTGAAGTTAATCCTGCTAAAAAAGGACCTGCATTTGTATCGTTAGCATATTAAAAGCAGATTTATCACGGTCAAGGTTGTTTACTTCAAATCTGAAGTCAGTTTCCCTCTGCCTGCTCCGCCTGCGTAATATGCGGATTGACACACAGACAGCACGAATCCAGCAAGGACAAAAATGTTTTGGGATCCGCTAAAAAAAATCAATTAAAAGTTCCGTGTGTCGCTGCAATTTTATTTTCTTAAACCTCTTTCCCAAAAGAGGGCGTAACCCCTAACGCTTTTTAGTTTAAACAAAAATGCCTGTAGAAGGTAAATTAACTGTCTGTAAAAACCAAATCCAGCGCTAATTAATTACACGGAAGATTGACTAGATCTAAACGAGATGCGCTCTCGAATTTATTGCTGATGAGAAGTTAGACATTGAAATTATTACACGCTTGCAGTGTCAGTAAATAAAAAAACATACATTGATTAAAATTTCAGCTGTTTCAAATGCCTAAGATTATCTCTAACTTCTAAAACTACAAACTGTATATTTTCTCACATTAAAAGTAGAAACAGGGACGAACTGGCCTGGCTGGGAACCCGGCCATTCCAGGGTGTACCCCTGCCGGCCCTCTTTTCTTGGAAACGTATGTTACCCAATAAAGTTGACCACTTTTGCTACTACTTTTGCGTTAGGGTTGTGCCGATTTTCCAGAATTAGCAAATGTTGATCCCCAAGTCTTGTTATGACCAACATAAATTGAGTTGAGTTTATTTTTAAGGCCTTTAGACAACTTTTATTCAGGCCATAACCAACATAACATAGAGGTAGGGTCCACACTCCACACAAATCGCAGGAAGAGACCATGTAAAGTTTAATGGTAAGTGAACATTGCTTTAACTCATTCCTGTTAATTTAAGGCACTGTATGTATTTAAAATATTCTATTTTGAGTCCTGATCAGTATTCTAAGAGCCCTTCCCTGTTCTTATTTGGGGTCCACTATCTTGAAGGGTATTGAAAGCCCGTGAAAGGTGTTTTTGGGGCTCATGCACCATAACGTCCACTACCACTAGGGCTCTTTGGTACCAATGAGTTGGGCCTTTGGATTGCCGGGTGGGCCCGTTGGTTACCAGTTCGTCCCTGGCTAGAAAGGAAGCTAGTCCCCGCCATCATGTGTAGCCCCTCGCCCAAATTCTCGAATATCTCACAAACTTTAAAAAACGGTTCAAAATCGATAGAAACCCTATCAAAAACCTCCTCATACGTACCTCCCCATTGAGTTTTATCTTTACATCCACCACACAGGAACTCCTGGCAGTACTCCTAGTTCACATTTACGACATTTTATTCTCCGTCTGACGTAGCCACTTCAGCACATAAATGTTAGGATACTAAGGTGTGACCGCCTTCATTCCCTAGCAAGTCAAATTGAAGACCTGAATTACGAAACATCCCAAGTCCACTTTTTTGTATTTTCATTTTTTTTTATTTCGTTGACATCTACGTTCCAAGGGTTAGGATAATGTTACATCCTAACTCCAACTCTAAACCTTTCTTTCAATGCAAAATAATTTCAGTTGAATGCAATAACATCCCAAGTCCTTGGACTGAAAAAACTACTCCGCTGGACTTAGGATGTTTTGCAATTCAGGTCTTCAATTAACAACAGGTTGATCACGTGTATTGAAGACCTTATCTACAAACAAACTCAGTGGTGTATTTCTACAGAACAAAGTACCTTAGCACTATTACGTGTTACATTGTATAAAGTTCTCTCTAAATACAGTAGATATACAACTTTTCAAGAAGTGCTCTGGCGCCACCGAAGTCTACGAGGGCTAAAATACAGCACATCGAGAACCCATGACGCTTCTCCATACAGCGATCCGGCTATAACACTGCAACATAAAGTTTATGGGATATAAATTACCCCTAATTTTGGCGCGAATACTGTTCCAATTTTATTTGGGCAAAGAAATATTAGCTTTCTAATGTAAGTCTAATATATAGTATTATCGTCGTAATTTTCTAAACTGGTAGGTAAATTTTCTCTATCCTTTATTCTTTTCCTTCATCCTGTACCTTTAGGGAAGAAATATGATGAACGTTTGTTATAGGATTAGAAAGATAAGCAAGTCTTCACATAAAGAAAACAAGGCAAAGAAATATAGACTGAAGGTCATCTAAAAGAATCATTGGCGCCATCTCTTGGTGAATCCGCTCCTTCCAATAAATTTTTTTGTTAGTTCTTATATAAAACTTTTCCTAACAGTGTACTAAGTCAAACATCAGGCAGAGAGGTTCTTAGTTTGCTAAGACATAAAACGAATAGGAGAAAAAAAGAAACGGTATAAGAAAAAAAAGTTTTGACGTCACTCGATAATACACATAAACTAACGGAACGATCACATCACGATAAGAAGAAGAGAAATTGCAGAAAAGTTTTTTGTGTGCTGAATAACCAATCACGTTTCGGAGATTTTTTTTTCATTGTTGTTCTTTTTTTTTCGCGAACCTTTTTCTTGATATTGTATTTCCGAAAAGTCTTATCTAATTCACCAATAACTTTTCCGCAACGAGGCTTTTCTTATAGACTTTCAGAGATGGGACAACAATTTATTTATTATCTACGCATTCGTCTGTAAATTCCAAAGCTATATTTGATGTATGAATTATCTGTCAACAGATGACTCTGTGGTCTATTATTCAGGGACTGCCATCTAGTGAGTGACGATGAACGTGGATCGTAACATTTCAGATAAGGATACTTACCCTTAAGTGACAAAATGAACAATTGTAAAACGTGCCTTAAGTGAATGTAATCTCAGATTCATTGAATATATCCAATGAAAAAGTTTTTTCCAAGTCTATAAAATCGATTAGTGGGGCAAATTTTAAATGCGAGTTGTCTCACAATGGTGACCTCCGCCGAAAAGTAGCTTACTACTTGATGCCATCAGTTGTACTTCGTTTCGATTACCCATTTTTCTGTATATACAAAAATCTCCTGCATTCCACAAATTAGCAATAATCAGATTATTTTTTGCAATAACGAAATTGGAAAATACTTTGTAATACAACTTTAAATTGAGCATTTCCCTCTTCAGCTTTTATTAACAAATAATCGGTTAGAGTCTGTCAATTACAATACAGATATATTGCATAAAAGAAATATGGTTAGAGTTAGTGGTTAACGAATGGTTTGGAAACTATTCCCGATGTCTACTTTGCCACCCATTTCCCAAAAATATTTCCTAACCGTATCGTAATGACCAGCGTGTATTACGAACACGTGGACATTATATAAACAATACCATACATGTTTATATAACAAACATGTGGTTATGTAAGTAAACAAGTCATACACACACATTGAAGCAGACGACGGTCAACTCCTCAAACTAACACCAGATGGAGCAAATAACGGAAGACAGAGGGAGCTGGAGTCAAGTAGGAGAAACAAGAGGAGCCACCAATACAATCACCTTTAAAAAGGACCTTGCACAGAGCAAGAGCCATCACTCATTTCCCCGGGTGGTCAGCTCCTCTCCTTCATCCGTTCGCAGTTTGCTAAGAAACTGGAACATCCCTGGTACGCAGTTCGCTAAGGAACTGGTACTATCCTGCACAGGTAGTTCGCCAAGGAACTGGTGTGCACTCTCACATATAAAACCCTAACTTATTTTTTATTTTGGGGACCCACATTCCATCCCTGCCTCTTTGTATTCTTAACACAAGTCAAGTTATGCACTTTCAGGGTCGTCCAGTACGATCCGTTTTGATCTTCTTGCCTTGGGGCAGGCATGTCCCTAGAGATTCTTGGATTGCCGGAGTTCCGGCATTCCAAGAAGCTCCTATATTCCATCAGTCTAAGAGTTCTGGGGTTGCGGGACGGGCTTTTGCCAGGCGTCCAGAATATTCTCCTGGCCTTGTTTGTTGGACCTATTTTTATTTGCTTGGGAGGGAGCCCTATCTACTATATCCTCAATTTTATTGTAAAAAACATAGAACAAAGATTACATAATACATTTGCACAAGTACAGACATCACATGGACAACACATACGAGACAAACATAGACTTGATCTTTTTCTTCTTTTCTTCTTATTCTCAATTCCTGTAAGTACAAAAGAAGAAAATTAGCTAGGTAAGATGCGCGTGGGTTTGATGTGAAAACCCCAAAGTTTTTTTTCGCTATCCCTCCTTGGTATCCACTTCCCTTCTGCCACTGGTTTATATCGTAGTTCTCTGTAGGTTGAAGTATCCTATCACTTCTTCTTCTGTTCTCACTACTTGCACTATTATTCCTTCTTCCACATTCACTCATCCACACTCACACTTCTGCACTATTACTTCCTTCTGGATTCCAAAAGTTAGCGTAATTATCGTTACCACTAATTTAGTTACACTTGAACATTTATTCTTAATTCCCCATCACCAAATAGTTCCACATTTATCCCTTCACGAGCATCTCTTGTTACGGATTCCGCCACAAGGCGCTCTTCTACCGAATTCCGGCAGGATCATTTACTCATGTTCTTGCTGGGGTTTTTTCATAAGTCCGATTCACGGTAGACGCGGCCTCGCGAACGCGCACACACGCCAGTCAGTCGGGCCATCTTCCCTTGTATTGTTATTTATTTTTCCTATGGTGGGTGGTCCACGCCATTTCTAAATTTCTTTTTATGATAGTTTGAAACTTTTTGAGTTAACTCTCTGAGGGTCGCCGCAAGTTCCGGGGTTCGCAGAACCTCCGCGACGGGCATTCCCTTCAGGAGTTCTCTTTCTTCCACCACAAGGTACTCTGTCTCTCTGCAATGCAGATTTACATGTTCTGGCGTGGCCATCACTCCACATGTATCACATAGGTTATCTTCTACAATATTCATTGCATGTAACTTCTGACGAAAGGGGCCATGGCCCGTCAGGAAGTGCATCAGCCCACCAGTAATATCCAAGTTTAGTTCCATCCGCTCTTCAATATCCGGAAAAATGGAGTACAGTCTTCTTCCTTTTTCAGTTGTATTCCACAGTTCCTGCCACGCACTGTTTATAGCTAAGTTGACTTCAGCTTTAGTCTCAGCCGGTCTATGTAGGATGTTAACGACTTTATCCTGAACTTCTTTTTTGATCCAGTACATGGCCCCACCTCTTCAGTACTTCTTAACCTGGAGATATAGTGGGGGGACCGCCAGCGCGACCTGGAGTGCCTCGACGGATGTCGTCCTATATGCGCCTGACAGTCGTAAAAGTATTTGCCGTTGAGCTCTGTCTATAATCTGTTCTTGCCTTTTATTATCGAGTCTATGGCACCATACGCTAGCCGCGTATCCCACTATTGCTCTTATGATGACATCATGGTAAATGCGTATTACTTTTATCGGTATTTTTAGATTGTTTACTGCTATATTAACCAATTTGTATGAAATTTTTAATGCCTTATTTTTTGTTATACTTGTGTGCATTCTGAAGTCAAGTTTTTCATCCAGAATTAGTCCTAAGTATTTTAGATACTTCTCTCGTTTAATTGTTTTACCATTTACTTTAATTATAGGTCCTCTATTGTAATTTAGTTTTCCTTTGAATAACACATATTTCGTTTTTTCGGAGGATATTGTTAATTTATTTGCTTTACACCATGATGTCAACATTTCTATTACCTCGTTTGCTTTTGTTTGAATATCCAATCGACTGTTTCCCTTGATCACCACTGCCAGGTCGTCCGCGTATCCCACCACCCTCTCTACCTGCTGCATTCCATTCAATATCTCCAAGCACGGCTGAAATACTAGGTCCCAAACGATCGGACCCAGCATCGAGCCCTGTGGGCATCCTCTTGTCACAACTCCGTCCGCTGTATATACTTCTAATTTTCGATCCTGAAAGTAATTTTGTATTAACTTCCATAGTTTGCTGTTGATTTTAAGCTTTCTTATTTCTTCTAACAATGAGGGCCACCATAAGTTGTCAAATGCCCCCACAATATCGAAGAAAATTAAAATTACATATTTGCAGGTTTCGTCTCGTAAAGCATATATGTTATTACACAATTCATTGATAGCGTCCTCTGTAGATTTTTTTGGGGCGAAAGCCGTACTGTAATTTGCAGTTCTCCAGGTTATCTCTTTTTTTATTTATTTTTGTAGCCAATATTTTTTCAAAAATTTTGCTTATTGTATTCAAGAGGCATATAGGTCTATAAGATTTTGGATTAAGTTTATCTTTGTCCTCACTTTTCAAGAAGATTACCAAATTACCATAACTTAACTTAACCTGTACGCAGTTCACCAAGGAACTGACACAACCACCTGACACGTAATTCGCTAAGGAATTGGTGTCATCCGCACACGTAGTTCGCAAAGGAACTGTTGTGTACTCTTACCTTAATATTTTTAATGTACGCAGTTCGCCAAGGAACTGGTACAACTTTCCGACACGCAGCTTGTTAAGGAACTGGTGTCTTCCTATTTTCCACAGTCTCTATCTGATCACTCTATAAAATAAAATATCTTTGTAATCGTCCATACTCAAATACCTGTAAACTGTATTCTTCGGGACGGTAATTTTATTAACTTTGTTCTTGAATATAAATAAAGGGTTGAGGGCTGAAACCACTCCCGTGTATCTGTGACTCTTCCAATTCAAAACTAAAAGGAACATTACGGTATATAAACTGCAAGCGATTGTTAAATTTAGTTCTGACGGTCACAGTTGTCTCTATGGTTCATAAAATAAGATATGGAGATAAAAGGGAGGCAAATGTAGCAACGCATAATAGTTTACCGGTATAATAATTCCTCGTACAAAGATTCATAAAGTTCTCATAAACACGGTAAAACATTTTCTGGATAAATTTACAGCAAAAATTGGCACTCTGTTTGCCAAGTAGCAGTCTGTAAAATTACTCAGAAAAAATCTAAAAATTACCATCATAATAAGATTAATATTCGTCATAATAAGATGAGTACATTCTATAAACAGATCAGTTCTCATGCACAATGTGAGAGACGCTAGTTGGATTCACCAGAAATTAAAATTTTCAAAGTAATAAGTTTGAAAATTGAAGAATTTAAAGTATGTTAGAAAGTTTGTGCAGGTCTCTAACTTTTCGGAGCGCAAGATAGTGCCTCTTCTGTTTGGGTTTAAGTACAACCCTGTACGTGTACATTACAGTCACTTTATAAATTCTTGAATTGGTGCGCCCCATGCTATTCTTTTTAGTCATGCTTTAACAAAATTATTTTTTACTTTTTAGTACGAATTGTTTAAGAAAAGTATGTCTTAAAAAAAATATTTTTTTTCGAGTTATTTCGGTGTTCGAGTACCTTTTCTCAATGTTTTGTGGCCCAAATCCTAAAGTGTTCTGCAACCAGTCAAAACACAACATCGTTGCAGGCAAGTATTTATTTTAGGATAAAGAATTTCATATTAAAAAAATATATATATATTAAAATATGCTTTAAAATATATAAATATATGAAAGAAACAATGGTTTATTGTATTGTCACTCGACTTATGTCGCTGTGCAAAATTTCATCATTCTATAGCGTCGGAGAATGAGCTAAATTAACGTTGCAAGATTTGAGAACACCACGAAACATTGTGAACTAAAGAAAAGAATGTAAAAAAGCTTGATATCAGGTTGTTATCACAGTTCAATAATATCCGCATCTTTAAACGTTTATTCAACAATAACTTGCTATTTAAAACATTTAATTGTTGGAATACAACGTTGAAAATTTTGGATATTAAACGGTGTTATCAACGCTTGTGCTACTGGGGGGGGGGGGAATACACTACAGCTTGACAAAACAGATTGCCAGTGCTTGTCAATAAATCTACAGATGTTTATTCACTATACTATGCGTACAGAGTAATCGATTCTTCTGCTCCTGATAATAATAATACTTTGTAGTACGAGATGGAGAAATGAAGTAGGAAGAAACATTTTAAAGCCCTAGAGACTTAAAAAGACGAACGTAAATCACATATACTTACGCTCAAGCACTTATTCTGTACAAACAAAATTTACACTCTGTTTCTTCTTCTTCTTCTTCTTTCCCTTTTTTTTTATTGAGTCTGTTAAAAGGTTTTTTAATTCAGAATAATGGCCGCGTAAGAAGAGTAAAATCTCTGATCATCAACAACGTAATCCGAAAATCGAATTTAAACCTTTTTTTCCCCCCTCTGTTCTTTTCTGGCATTATTCTTCTTCATCTACCCTTTAATCTTCATGTTATTGCATTGCTTTCTTTTCTGTTTGAACGTTCCTAAAACCAATTGTTCTTAGCCAATTGTTTTAGATCGTGGATTCTCTCTTCAATGGTACCAACGAATTTTGTTCTCACAAGTACAAAACTTATTTGTAGTGGTGTCAAATCCTTCAAACTGGTGTAAATCTTAATATTTTTTTGAAAGAATAATTAATGCAATCTCTTGCACAAAATATATAATCAATTATAACGCTATGAAGAAAAATATTATCGGCCCGAGCCAAATTTGCCTAAAGGCCTTAAAATACTAAAGCTAACTAACTCTATGGCTTATGGAGCTCGCAAGTTAATCACCGCAGTAAAAAAACGTTCGCGATTGGATTCTATACTGAGCATTATCAAGCCAGTTTTCATCACGAACACCTACTTCTCGAAGATATCTTCTAATATTGTCCTCCCAACGACGTCTCGGTCTTCCCAATGCCCTCTTTCCATCCGGCCTTCCAACCAGGATAGAATATAACCTAAATACTGAATTCAAAAATTCTAATAGAATATATTACCTAGACCACTAACTTCATTTACATTAATTGTAAGGATTTACTCATCTCATGGTACTGATTTCTACACGGCGAATGACAAAATTACATCTAACCGTCAACTCCATAAACAGATAATAATTGACAACATAAATAACCTTCACTGAGTGGTCGTTGTCTTCACAGTCCAGAAGTCCTGGACTCGATAGCAGGAACAGAGACCATCCTGACTGAGTTTCTCCAGGGTTTTTCCTGTTGTCTGGCCGACTCCTTTCCGCAACTGTTCCTTCCCTCCTGTCTTGAGCCATAGATCCCTAATGGTTATAAGTAAATAAATTAATACAATTCAACAAATAACCTTCAACCACGCACTCATACCAGCTACGGAAAATAAATTTAAATATGTAAACGGGGATTAACATTGTTTTCGATTTGGCTTACAGACCCCATACACACAAACACACACACACACGCACGCACGCATGTACCAGTGCCGACGACCTCCGACCTATTAGCATTTTACCGGCTCTTTCCAAAGCCCTAGAAAATGTCGTAAGTGATCGAATTCGTTCTTACTTACAAATTCATAGCCTTCTTGACCCCTTTCAATCAGGTTTCCAGAAAGGTCGTAGTACCGCCACTGCTCTAGCTCATATCACAGATGACATTCGATATGCTCCTGACAATAGAAACATAACAATTCTTACACTTCATGATTTCAGTAAAGCTTTTCAATCTATAAATCACAGCATTCTGATACGCAAATTATCGACGTTTTACAACTTTTCAGACTCTTCTGCCAATTGGATTCAAAGTTATTTAACTGGCCGCTCGCAATATGTATCTGTTTCTGGTATTGACTCCTCTTTGAGAACTCTTCATCAAGGAGTACCTCAAGAGTATCGGTCCTCTTCTCTTCTGCTTTTACATCAATGATTTGCCATCTGTATTACAGCACTGTAAATACCATCTTTATGTCGACGACTTTCAAGTATATATATCTTGTTCTCCAAGTGAGCTACCCACATATATTGATAAATTGAATGAGGACTTACGAAGAATTGTTCAGTGGTCAAATGATAACGGTCTGAAATTGAATCCATCTAAATCTCAATGTCTACGTATAGCTTCTAAATCAATTCTTTCATCTCTTAACTCTTCTTCCTCTCCCAACATCTTTCTAGATGGAATGATAATTCCTTCCTAGCACACCGTAAAAACTGTAGGTCTTATTTGTAATGAACATCTAACTTGGACGGAATACGTTAGTACTGTCTCTAAAAAGGCCTTTCCAACTTTACATTCTTTTAGCAGACTTAAAAATTGTCTTCCCATCTCCCTTAAAAAAATGCTTGTTTGGGCCTTAGTAATGCCTCATGTGGATTATTGCAACCCAGTGCTAGCTAACCTGGATGATGTACACACGTACCGGCTACAGCGCATTCAAAATGCTTCAGTGCGTTTTATATTTAATCTTAAACATTATGATCATCTAACATGTTATTTCAATAGGCTGCAATGGTTAAAAGTCTCACAACGACTGGAGTGCTTCTATTTAAAATTCTACGCGACCGGCAACCTTCCTATCTGTTGCAACATTTTAAGTTCCTAAGCGATCATCACAACCGTGACACTAGGTCTCGCGCAAACCTATTACTTTCCATTCCTCACCATAACTCATCCTTTTATTAGAAGTCCTATACAGTTTCTGTATCCCGTAAATGGAACGGACTGCCAATTTCCATCAGAGACTCAACTTCATTAACAAGTTTTAAATCTATGCTTTACAGCCACCTCTTAGAGCAACACAACTAAGATATGTTTGAATATCTCAAATCGTCAATTTATATCAAATAAATACTAGTATCCCTTTAGCTGTCAATGTAAATTTAATTGTAAGTCGATAATGTTAGTTTATATAAATTCTCATGGTGCTCATGGCATTGCATTTATACCTATATTTTTCGTGTATGTGTGTGTGTGTATGTGGTTAGTGAACTTTACATTATCTAAGATCTGTAGTGTAGATAAGTTTTTGTTTTGTTACCTCTCTTTTAGTTTTTGCTTTATTTTGTTTACATTTATGAATTTCGTTATTATAAATCTATTCCATCTTATAGTAGTGTTTACCGAAATTACTCTCTTTGTATTCATGGTTCAGTGGTAGAAAAGGCCGTAAGGGCCTTAACTTCGCCATGCAAAACAAGACGTAAATAAATAAATACATGATACAAAATACCAGTGACTTTATATGATATCTGACACCTGTATGAAGTTGGTATAAAGTTCCGATCTCCGTGGATTTTGGAGCCCTGATTGGGTTACTTGACGCGGCAATTTTTTTTTTTTTTTTTAATTACAACTTGGCCACGAATCATTATGCCGATTTTCAGCCTTCTCGACCAACGGCAAGCTTATTTTCGATACCCAGAGATTGGTGTGCGTTGTTGGGATACTTAATGATGTACGTGCAAATTTTGTTTTCTATTTAACTGGATAATCTCATATTTTGAATTTTTCTATGATTGCAACCTGCCTGCGGATCTTGCTGCCGAATTTCAGCTTTCTTGGCCAACGAGAAGAACATTAAAAACCACTGGAAGAACAGGCAGACATACAAAATATATACATTCCGTGGGATGAAAATAGTGCATGACCGTCCGGAACGCGGCTTGTCTTGCAAATCGCTGTCACCAGTGTTCAAACGCATAACCCACAGTCTCACTGGGCTAATATTCACTGTTTTGTGTCCGAAGAGCTTTAGAAATGGTCGATGAATGTCAATGGGTGCCATTTTTTTCAGCATGGAGGAATCTAATGACACATCTCTTCTTCGTACGCATATCCACGTAAACTAACAATATTGGATGACTTCATGTTGCAGAATATCAACCCTACTGCAATTCTCGAGGACCTAGGAAATAGTAGACTGCTCGCCTCGAAGCTTGTTGATAATTTCTATTATTTCGCATCGTGGTAGTCAGCTACGATGTATTTCAAAGCTGAAGACAACCAATGGCAGAGTAGAGAGTGACTGGAACGCCAGAAAGCGCTGCGGAAGAAATCGAAGCCTCCTTCTCACCTTGGGAAGGATCTGTTTACATTTTAGTACCACAAAATTATCTCAATGACTGCACATAACGCGACAATTAGTATTTTATCTCTTGCTCATAGATGCGAATTTAAACCTCCACTAAAGTCTGTAGATATACAAATGGACTCAGAGTCTCCTATGCATTAGGAACATAGAATGCTAAGTAGGAAAGAGCCTAATCAACTTGGCAATGCGGAACCGCAGGCCTCACGAATTGTTCGCCTAAAGCTAAAGGCACTTGTGAACAGCACTCAGTTTATTCCTCAGATCTAACGCCAACAGATTTTCATCTTTCTCTAAGATTGAGATCGATTGTGTGCCTCAGGATACTGTCGAATGAAGTAATCGGTACATTTTTCCTGTAATCATGCTTTCTTCAACGTGCGATCAACAGTACAAGCATTTGTATCGATTGGGGAGTTATGTCAGTGTTATCAGGCTCCCGTCGCAATATTTCCCTCAAAATGCTGAAAAAAAATTCCCGGATTCTAAGTTTCCTTTAAAAATTAATGGAGATTTTTAAGAAAAAAAAAAAAAGGTGCCAAAAAGATTCAACAAAATATCCCGATTTTCTTTCTTTTTTCTATTTCACCTTCTTTTGGCCCAAATTATCCCGTTTTCCGGGAAATATCCCTCCATCTGACAACACTATATCCTACTCTGATTTCGAATGTTCTTCTGTAGCGCATTATACCAATTATTATGATTACCAAAAATGAACATGGATTTTCAAGATACTTGAGATACAATATACTTAATTATACACATTCTCCTCATATTTTTATTTGAGAATCTGAAGGCACTCGAGGCAAAATAATAACTCTAACAGTAATATTCTTCATAGAATTAACAGTAACAACAACAACTTTATTTAAACATTTCTTACTACATGGAAAAGTACAATCACATATAGATGAGTGCGTACAAAATCCATAAATATATATATATGCAAATAGAGCACTCTCATGGTAAACAATTCAATTAAATAGTTGCGAAGTTGCATAGGGTCTACAAAAACCAGTTTTGTTTGTGTTAGATAAGAGAATATAATTGGAACATATGCAGAAAATAAATATTCTAGCGCTATATTAAAGTGGGCGTTGCAAGGGAAATGCAAAAAATAGCACTCAAATTAATTACCTTGAATAGATACGGCTTTCTCGAACACAGGAGAACAATTATGTTATTCACACAATACATGAGAGTAATTGAAAATATTTCTTTACTGTTTATCGACTAAAATATTTGAAGAATAAGTTGATTGTTGCACTAGAACACTGAAATCTTACCATCAGCGCCACTAATTGAGATGTTGAGAACTTAATGAGATCCATGTTTCAAAGAAATTTCTAAATACCGGTCTATTTTCCTTAGCGGCAAGACAAGTATTTCACTGTGATTTTTCTGTCTTTGAATTTGTTTTTATATAAATAGCCTTTAGGCATCTAAGGCTCAGGCCAGGATAGAGGATGGAACAGGATGCGGGAAAGAGTCAGCCAGGGACCAACTAAGTTGAAAAACCATCCACAGGGCAGTCGAAGCTATACAGCGTATACCCTCTGGTTCACCGTAGTCATTAGCGTATATCTTCTGATATAATGAGCATACTTCAGTTTATATATTTAATGTGGCATTTACATGGTGAGATACCTTCTGGGTTTCAAATGATTTGCATATCTTTTGTAGAAGTTAAATTATTTCATCCATACATGGACCAAATGTCAATGGAACAAGATCTCTACTTGAAGTTTCAGGAAACTTAGCGTATACCAAGTGACAATTTTGGGACTACAGCACTGACAATCCCGACATCGAATCAAGGACCTCCCGAAAGCGAAACCAGCGCTCTACCTGCTAGGGTACGGCACTTGGTTGGTTTTCCTGTCAAATCATGCAAATATCGAACTAGGAGAACCTTCTCAAAAAAATAGAATTACGTAAACCATTACTTATTTTATCCAGCATTTAAATAAGAGTTTGACTTCGGAGATTAAATTAATATTCACAAATTAAAAATCGATTATCCATAGCACGATATCTATTTATTTTTACATCCTTGTTTTCATTTAAGAGAATATCAAAGTTTGTACTTTTCGTGGTGTGACCTTGCTATCTCTGGATGGTTCTGGATCAACGAACTCTGTCAGTTTCAGCTTTGGTTTTAAAATCTAACTCAGTTTTTAAACCCATTCGTAGTGAAAGCAAAATCAACATGTCCTTTCATCACACTGTCCATTGGATCCAAAGAACCGGTCGTAAATTCAAAACGCTGCGTACAGAGACATGCAGAGAAACGTCCAGTGTAGTAAGTGGTCTAGCCTCTTGTATTAATTATACCAACTACTTTTAAAAGCTGTTAGTTTTTTTCATATTTTCTAGGGACTTTTTTATTGATAAGATTTTCATTTGGCCATATCTCTTTCTGTTCTGCTAAGTGGTATGCGATTAACTCAGTAGCTACCACGATTTGGTATGCAAGATCCATTTGCGGTTGATGGTCCGGTCTCTAGATACAAATGAGAATGATCAGCATTGTATTACATAATGCTTCGTCCTTTTTCTTTGTTTAAAGTAAGATATATGAACATAAAAGTAAGGTAGGAATTCGCGCAAGGTATTTCCACTGGACGCATAAGAACTAAATGTTTTCAACTCTGATTGCGTAGATTTCATGGAATTTGGAAATACTAAGAAAGATTACTTAAGGGACTCAACGTCATGGATAGAGTCACACGTATCAAACAAGGCTTTGCTCAAATCAAACAAGTACCAGATATTCTAACCAAAATAGGACTAGGCATTCAACTAATTGCCAATTTTCTTAAGGATGGATCGCAATAAACATCAAAATGCACGGCAGCTACGTATCGCACCCTTCAGTGTCGATGGAATATGGGAACGAAAAACAAGAACTTAAGTATTTTTTGAAAGAACATCCCATCGATACAATTCTACTCAACGAAAGTCATTTAAAACTATTCCATAAGTTGAAAATACAAAATTATGTCATTATACGTACAGATCGACCAGGACTCAAAGATGGAACCGCTGTAATTTACAAACATCACTTATCTGTTCAACCACTTACTTTTCCCGCTCTTTACTCCATACAAGCCACTGGAATTAGACTCCACACTCAAAACTCTGACATCCTTATTGTTGCCTATAAACAACTAAACAAACCACTTCATATAAATGACATCCGAAATATCAGTGCCATCGGAAACAGAATATTAATAGCTGGTGACCTCAATGCAAAATATAGACACTGGAATTCTAGAAACTGCAATCAAACTGGTAAGAAACTATACAGAGCACTACCAACATTAGCGTCATTTCAATAGACTCTACCGAATCAACTCATTTTCCCAAGCAATGACGGATGTTTTTGATATGGCATTATTAAAAGATATCACTGTCATAGGTGGTCCTCATGCTATCACCGCATTTGACTCCGACCATATTCCACGATCATGGACATTTATCAACTCCATAACCCGGAATGTAATAACTTACCTCCTATCTACATTACTGACTGGGACAGATACTGTCAGATACTTGCACACACTACCGATACCATGATGCATCTCAACTCACCTGCTGACATCGATAATACTGTCGATATCATCACCGCAAACATGAAATCTGCTCTGTATGTCACCACAATCACCAACCAAAACACAAATCCATCAACTTTCAGTCCAGAACAACTCATCACTCTAAAAAGATGGTAAGTGACTCGTCATCCAAAGTACAAAACCATTTGAAATTCACTTTTAAAAAAACGCATCAAAAACAGATTAAACCGTATTGCAGCCTTCTAGTGGTCAGAACGCCTTCAGCAACTTCAACAACCAACTCACGAATTTTGGATCCTGCCGAGTCTTTTACAAAATCAGATAACGCGATCAATAGACCAATCCATGAACAGAACAGACTAGTTTATACGGATGATCAAAATACCGAAGCTTTTGATAATCACCTATAAACACAGTTCATATTAAACGCAGAAACTTACGACTAAACTACCATCAGAACAGTCAACAGATACCTTCAAAAAATCACATTCAATGATCCGTTATATCCTGCCACATTAATCACTCTACGCGAACTACAACGCACCATCAAGAAACTACATTCTCGAAGAGTTGCAGGTCCAGATAAAATCACACCACTAGAACTCAAACATCTTCCACGTAAAATGCTGATTTTACTCACCAGACTATTCAACGCCATGCTACAGCCAGGATATTTTCCACTGCAATGGAGACTTACCAAAGAAATTGTCATACCACCACACTTGCTGCCAATTATAAGTAAAATTTTCGACAGACTAATTCACTACTCTCCAAATTTATCCAGGAACGTAATCTTATTCCAAATCGTAAATTCTGGTTTAGGGTACAATTTGACACTGAAGCACAACTTGCAAGAGTAGTAGAAACCATCACCTTACAATTCAACCGAAAAGGACATATGATCGGAGTCTTTTTGGATACATCCAAGGCGTTTGTCCGTGTATGGCACAACGGCCTACTTATAAACTCAGCATACTTGGTTTTTCATCATCAATACCTCAGAATAATCCAATCCTATCTATTCCAACGCTCCTTCTTTATCAATCTAAACAACAGTCATTCAACAATTCATCCCATCACCACAGGAGTTCCTCAAAGTTCTGTCTTAGCACCAATCCCATTCAATCTCTACACATCAGATCTTCCAACTCATCCACGCACTACTCTTGCAACTTTCGCTGATGATACTGCCATCTTTGCTACATCTCAAAATAAATCCGCGTTTTGCTCACCGCTATGGTCAACAACATCTTGAAGCAATAGAAGATTGGACCACCAAGTGGCGCATGAATCTAAATAAAAAAAACTGCAGTTGTACATTTCACCAAGAGAAGAAGGCCACAGCCTCAGCCACCACTACTCTTACTCTTTGAAACCCAACTAAATTACAGTCAAAGTGCAAAATACCTTGGCATCGAACTAGACCGAACACTTCTCTTCCGTTTCCATCTGCACGACTCCTTGCGCTATATCCGATTCTTAAAAGCAATGACTTAACCCAGAAGGCACGACTCTATGTCTATCTCATGATGATCAGGCGATTGTTAACATATGCTGCATCTGCGTGGAAACACTGTGCTAGTACCTATTATCTTATACTACAGAGTGTCCAGAATCGAGCTGCACGTATAATTACTGGTCACAGTAGAGACATACGAATAGCACAACTACATGAAGACTTATTACTACCAATGCTTGATGAATATATAAACTTCATATGCCGATCTTTCTGGAAGCGAATGTCCCAATCCCCTCACATCCCCCTCCATATCCTGGGCACTGCCCAACCCCCTTGCCACACTCACCGTATGCCACAGTCTCACTGAAGAATCAAACAAAACTGCCTGACTGACGTAATAATACCATCGTAGCCTCGCCATCCTATACAAACCTTAGATCTGTGACAGTTGCGTTCTAATTCGATTCAAATACGTAATCACACATAAAGCCAAAGTTTTCCACCTCATATAGAAGGCATGGGTAACCGCTCGACGCTCCCACACCAATTCGTCATTCATTTTCCTTCCCTTCTTCCTCTGATTGAGTTTGTCGTGTAGCAAGGAATAATGTAATGAACAGTGCCATCTTGTATCGAGCAATAAGTTCTACAGAAAAAAATGATGATTTAAATTATTTCAGTTGATAAATCTTTTCACTACAACGGATCTTGATTTCCTTAATTACTGTGATAATTATAGCGCCAACAAGAGGAACGTGGCACTGAAATCACTGCCACTAAGAACAAGATACAAACGAGAAACTGATTATTTTTTTTTTCATTTGCCATTTTGGTCTGTGTCCTAACCAACAAGAAGCTGGATAAATGGGTGTGGAAGGCCTATTGGGTGAGGGGAGAGTCAGACAGAAATCCTGACTTTTGGTGTGTCACTGATTACAATTTGAATACATTAAGTTTCACCAAAATTTAACTACGCAAAATGCGTTTCTTTTTTAATTATTTTTTTAAAAATAATTGTACAAGATTAACGGTTCCAAGGAGATATATTCAAATTCTTTGGTGGATAGTAAAATCACCTTCCTGTATTCCAAGAACTACGATTGAAGGATAAATAAGTTGAATTCAAGAATAATAGGATGGGTTCTAAGTAAAATGTCCTTCACGAAAAGTCTTGCACTCAAGAATTTCCAGCAAAATCTGTGACGTCATTTTCACCAAATTGCTTCAACAACGACTTGCTCAAGTTTTATTTGACCGTGTGAGGAGGCCCTAAGCGCATCTGACTGTAAAAGTCATCGCTTACGTACTTTTACTATTCTGCCGTCCAAAGGCAATAAATAGACCGTATCTGCACATTCAACCGAAATAGCGTTGTTTAATAAAAGGTAGACCCTATGAAGTCAATTTTGGTCAAATATTGCAGATACGGCTTTTTGCCTTTGGACGGCAGTATTGCATCTGAAGAACTATTGAATTGACTTCTGCAAAAAGGGCATATGTTACAAATTTAAAATTGTGAAATATTGAAGAAAAACTGAATAACCAGAAGTCGAAAAACTGGAATCTATCATTACTTATGCCTCAAGTTACTGTAAGTAACGACAGCTTTCAGTGTTTCGGTTTCCTCTGGTTATTCAGTTTTTCTTCAATATTTCACAATTTTAAATTTGTAGCATATGCCCTTTTTGCAGAAGTCAATTCAATTTAATATTTATTAAAAACATCTAAACTTGAGCCGCAGCGTGAACTATATAGCCACTCTATAAATGGAACAGAAGGATAGGCATTTTAGAGGGGAAATGCAATCATTGTAAAATATCATACATTCAGCTTAATAAACAAAAACAAACTCGCTCGTTAATATTAACACATGAACTAAGTAATAATATACAGTACTACTTACTATATGTCATCGCTAGTTCAAATCTACAACCTAACGACGATAATTGAGAAAAAGTACACAATAGACAGATTTATTTTCGTTCAAACTAATATCGAAGTAAAAAGTAGACATAAAGGAAACAAAAAATAATATTTTAGTATAGGTTTATATATATATATATAGATAGATAAATAAGTCTAATACAACAAACGTCACAGAATAATTGTCATGTAATTACATTATAATTTAGGAAAACAAGTCAGTTACAGTATGTTCCTAATTTTCAATAAAATCCAAAAAGGAAATTAAAATACTACTTAATAGTCACCTGTGAGTTCAGTGGTAGTCTTTGGAAAAGGCCTTTCCTAAATTTGTTTTGCTACTGACATCTATTGAGGAGCAAAATAAAGATTTTGTATCCAAAAAGTATTTTCCTTCAAAACGTTATTGAAAAACATATCAAAACCCTCCAAGACACGTTCCACAATTTCGAAATTAGATGTTACAAAAGCGAGTCTAATTAAAACAGATAAAGAAATAATATTTTAAAAATAAGATAGTAAGATAACAACAACAACAGAAAAAAAGAGATAACAGAGAAAGTTTGCATCAAAACCTTTGTAAGCTTTCCATGGTAAGTCTACAAGCTTGAATCATATTTTGTACTTGCCACCTGACAAACTTCGTGCAAGCTTATCATACCAAGCTTGTTACACCAAGCGTGAAACATGCTTGCCATGACACTGGAGCCTAAATATATGAACACAATCGTCTACATCCAGCTTAAATGAAATTTGCAATATTATGGCGTAGTCAGCAATCCAGTCGACTCCGTCATGTACAAGGGATTAAAAAACCGATCTTTCTGTTTCAAAATTTTCTGATATGGTATATTTAGGTGCGTAACTACATTAGCGTGGTCAATAAATGGCAACGTGCCTTATGGCTAACAGCTACCTTCTTGAACAGGCAACAAATTGATGTACATTTTAATAGGATTTTGTTAAGCATTGATTAACTAAATAAAATACAGATAAGAATCAAAGTTGGAAAAAAATAATAGTAAAACTACATTACTGCTTAACTAGCTAATCTAACTAAACAATCGACAGAGTGTCATGTTACGTAGCAGGTTTTATTGATTCTATTTGTTTTCATTTATCTAACTTTTCACATTATCAGCAAGAAAAGCTTTAAGTCCAAAATAATCTAACTAAACAACATGTTTGATGAAGACAGCCGTGTAAAATAGGGATGGGCACTTGGATCCGGATCATCACTACCAGGATCCTAACGAATTCGGTTCCGGATACTTTTGGAACCGGGTACACGGATCCGGATCCTGAATCCCGTTCTCGGATCCGGATCTAAGAACAAGGTATCTGGATCCACATTCTGGAACCGGGTATCCGGATCCGAATCCGGGTACCCGGTTCCTTCAGGTTCCGGTTCCGCCCAACCCTAGTGTAAAACGAATGAAAATATGGAAGTAATACATCTTCAAGCTAAGAGATGTGTTGTGAATGTGATTGATTGAATTGTTATTAACGTTCTTAACGAGCTGGTAAACTACTAAGGACGGGACCTACAGTTTAATGAGCTCCGAACCACTTATGACCCCACAGGAAATTGAACCCAGGATCCCTTGATTACAAAGAAGCGAGCATTACCACTCACCCACCGGGGACACTTGTGAATATGGAATGCATGAAAAATCCTAAGTGTTGAAAGAGAAAATTACAGACCTGATTTAATCTTCAACTTCAAAGTCCAAAATACGACGACGTCCGACACAGACTCTACGTTTGGGTGGTTTGGAGTTGTTGTGAGTGCCGGGTTCGGCGTGGCCCTATGCTTATGGGGCCCTTGGGGCCGCTCCTGGCAAAGGTTGATATCATTGTTCTAGAACTGACTCTATGGGCACATAGTCTCTTTGTTAGTTCGTACAACACCACATTAGGTAATTAGGAGAAAAGCTTGGAAAGGATATTTATCTTAGTCGCGTGATAACTGCGCTTCAAACGACTGCACCTTATCGTTGATGAGAGGAACGAGGAATCCTGTTTCGATGTAATCAATGTTGTTTGTTCACAATACTTGATGAAAAAAACAGAACTGTGATATTAATTTCCTTCGATATTCCTACACAAGCGAAAATGAAGTTAAAATCATGTTTGTTACAAGCTTGCATGCTATGTAGGCACGTAAAGTGTTGCCCTGGTGTGTGTATGTGCTGGAATGTGATTCTGAAACTCTTATCTCAACACTTCCTGTTTGAAAACGAAACACAAAGAAGCAAAAATGGTATTTACTTTCTGTTAATCCTTTTTAAAAATTACTGATTATGACAGAATTGTAAAAGCACTTTCGTTTTATACGTGTATTAGTTTGTGTACATTTTTGCGTATCTATTTGAGAGAGATAGAGAGAAATATGGTATTATGACCTAAATATTCCGTCTCTCGTTACCAAAGCATCATAGAAGAATTCTTCAAATGCTCCTGCATTAAAAAAGTACAAGAAAATATGGCAGTTATGTTCACCTAAGATTTTCTAACACTTATTCCAGAGAAGATAAAACTAATGCATTTTTCTGTTGTTGCTGCTGCTGTTCTTGTAGAAACTTAATACCTAAGATTTAAAATACTTCTTTGTTCTCTTCTTTTCTTGTCTTCCATCTAGCTTTTCACTGGTCCCGAATCCGACGCGAAAAAGAAATGGAAATAAAATCTGGTAGAAAAAAAAAAAGATTGAAGACCTTTCGTTAAAATGACGTTTATTACTCGTTTTATAACTTCGTTCGCAATTTGTTCTGCATCTTAAAAGGAGTTTCTATTCTATCCTATCTTCTCTTCCTTTCCTTCTTCTTCTTCCACTCTCTTTCTTTCTTCTCCATTTGTCGTATTCTCTTTGACGTAAACATGAATACAAGATTCTCATTAATACCATTTTCTTTTATTCTTTAGCATATTTTACTTAATCTTGCTTGATCCTTGAGAGCTTTCTTGACGTTGTCAACTTCCTGCCATTTCTCTTTGCCTTTTTTTTTTCTTTTCTCTCTTTTTAAGTTCTTTAATGTGTCTGCACCTAAACAATTCATATTAACACTGCGAAAAATAATTCGTTGACCGAGTGGCGTACTTCAACCGTATATAGTGGCTAGTGCTGTTCACGAGACAAAATTTTATGTTATCTCGTCTTGTCTCCTGAAATTGTTCTTTCATCTCGGAAAATTCCATCTCGTCTCATCTTATTTTCTAAACGAGACACGGGAATTGTCATGTCCTAGAGCACATCAACAATGAATTTAGTAATGTTTTTGGGGATGATTTTTTTACGTATTCAGAAAGTAGTAACAATATTTTAAACATGTGTTTGATACTAACACGAAAATAGTGTAGAAGGGCCTTAAAATCTGACGTCTTCTTCTCTCTCTCTCTCTCTTTCTTTCTGTGTGTATGCGTTGTGTTGTTCTTGTTGCTTACGAGACGAAACTTCGAATTGTTTCGTCTCGTTTCGAAAACATGTTCTATCCCTCGCGTTCTTCGTTTCCAATACTTCCGTCGTGTCTGGTTTTCCAGATGATACGAGAATAATTTCTCATCTCGCGGACAACACAATGTGTGATCTCATTATGCAAATATGATATTTGTAGATTCAAACCGAAATGGGGTCATACTGACTGAGATATTTGTGTTCATTTTTTTTGTCTATTCTGAGTCATATCAGTGAATTCAAGGGTTAAACGAAAGAATTTATAACAAATACTGCAAATGACTGAGATACAAATTTATTTATAACACAATCTTCATTTTTTATACAATTCTTGAAATCTTTTGAACTTTTTTTTCTTGAAAAAGAATAGAAAAGAATTCGAAGATTAATAAGACCTGTCCGTAGGGACCGTGTGGTGTGACGGTAGCAGTTCCATTGTGGTTTGGTTCTCTGCGGTGAGTTGGATTAAGAGAATGTTGTCCCATCACGAAAAACCAAAAACAGACGAAGTCGGCCACTTTCGCAGACCACCAGAAAAGAAACAGTGATGGGTGGTCGGGTAGTCGAAAATGGTTTTGCATACCTTCGTTAGCATTCTTAAAGCGTCAAACTTACAACCTACAAAAATTACACATATAAACATCCTAAAACCATAAAAGAAACTTACGCAGGGTGGATGGGCGGTGAAAAACGGAAATTCTTACCTAATGTAAACGAAGGGAATAGTAGAAAAAAGTTGTACCCGGCAATCCACCATGTTTTTGCTGAGGGGTAGAAAAAGTAATTATCTGGTATCTCCAGCTATAACCGAGATCATAGGAGGATGTACCAGCCCTGCAGTCGCTTGATGTGAAACCCCAAAATCTTATTTACAGCTGCAACGGCAAGGGTTGGCACCTTGAGGGTTGTCGCGTAGCTCGGCAGATATTAACAGGAGTTACGAGTACTAGGTTACAAGCAAACGACAACGCATGGGGTTCTATCGAAATGGGGGATTTGTTAGACTCATGAGTACAAAGGTCTAATCGTGGATGATTGACAAATAGCCCTCACCAGCTCATACGTTGTCAGTCATAGCAATTCAGAACTCACTCATCTTATGCGTGGACCAGGGAACAGACGGGACCCAATGCAGGTATCTCTCCAAATAGATAGCCTGATGGTGATGACCTCATCCTCGGATCTAGATGGCGTGTTAGTCGAACAAATGACGCCGAAACATTCACTAACTTTCCAATTAGTGGCTCTGACCAAAGCTGATGGCCCAGGTCCTCCAGTGGTTCTGGGGAGGCAGCAGGGCAGTAGGACTTGCCTGGACCTCGACAGGCTAAGAGACGTAGGCCTTGTGGAACGAGTGGCCTCCTACGTTTGCTATTTACGCTTGAAGTTGGATTTTACGGAATGTCTTCCGGCATACCAAAGCAGTTTTTCCGTCTCTCTTGAAAACAGTTATGTGTTGGTACCCTCTTTGAAGTGAGTCCTTTACCGATGCCATTTCATCCACAACACCTAACTGCTATGTCTAATACGAATATACTACTATTATCTAGCACTACAACGTGTACGAGAGAATAGCTTCGTTTCTGGAACATACAAGTGCAATACAGAATTCCCAGTTCGGTTTTAGGAAAAATAAAAGCATAAACCAGGCCAGAGAATAATTTCTTCAGGAGGTGTATACTGCCAAAGAAAACAAAATGCTAATATATGGACTATTTCTGGACCTCAAGAAGGCTTTTGATTTGGTTGGTCATAAAATTTTGCTTGATAAATTATACTTCTATGGTGTGCAGGAATAGATAAATAACTTACTCCTGGTTTAAATCGTGTTTTCATAATAGAAAACAAGTTGTTGAAATTGATCAAGTAAAATCGGAGAAAGCAATTATTGACAAAGGGATTCCTCAGGGCTCCATTTTAGACCTTATACATTTCCTATTGCACATAAATGATCTCCCAAATTTTCTTATCACCTACAAAAACTGTATTGTTTGCCGATTACACCAACATGTTTAATCTGATTCCAAATGTTTACTAGTGTGTGCTGTAAAGGAACTTTAAAGTTATTAACATGGGTGGAACAAAATAAGTTATGCATAAATGACTCTAAAACAGTGTTAATTAATTTTAATCCTAGTAAAAAAAAATACTAACCACTGTTATGTTTATGTTCCGAAGAATATGCAAAATCGTTACTATTCAGACATTACGAACCCTATATTATGTGTGAGTGTAATTTCATATTAAATATGGAATCTTATTTTTCGGATCCTCCTCTCAAGTGCATTAAAGTTTTTTTAGCTCCGAAGAAGACATTAAGAATAATTAAGTACAATTATAGATAATAAGAATAATTATAGATATTAAAATCCGTTCGTTATTCAGGACTTAAATTATATAACAAATTGCCAGAAGAAAAAACTAAAAATTCGTCTTTGAAAAAAAAATCGAGGTAGAAAATTTGTTAAATATTCATATTTTCTGTCATCGAATACGAAAATATGTCTTTAGGTTAAAAAGTTACTCTTAAAGTACATATTGCATCATACTGTATGTTGTCACGAGAAATGTACGTACATAATGTCACTTCATGTATCGTATGTTATAATTTCTAGCTTCTGGATATATTATGTATTCTATATAATCTATTATTGTGTGTATCTTCTGCTAAAATGTAACTCTTTAAGTTTAAGTACCTTGTATTTTATATAAACTTTAGTTTTTATATCAAGTTTATATACGGCTTAATCACATGTTTTATATTGTCCTCTCTTTGACGAATTCCATGTACAGTAAGCATATACTTATACATGGAAGCAAAGTAAGGTGACCCTCAAATCAGATAAGAAATATCTACACTGCTCCTCCCGCTGACACTCATTATCATATTCAGTAGTTTGGTCCAGGACTGTTTGACAGTTGTCATCCTCGTCCAGCTTTGGACAAAAATCAGTGTGGCAGACTCAACACTTTTGGACCACATTCAGATTTTTAATTTCATGAAAGTACTGTATTAAGATTTGAAAATCTTCAGTCTATAGAGATAAGTCTTGGTGTGAAATCTCCTGTCCTTTTGCTGGAGTATATTATTTCCGGCATATCTTAATATAAGAATATTTCGTTACGAAACGAACACGAGTTGGAAAATCTGTGATTGACTCTTTCGTCTGTGTTATTCTATTATGTTGTGCAAATGTATTACGTGTGTGTGTGTGTGTTGTGTTACCACAATGTCATATTTTTTTCATCCTTGGCTACACGGACAATACCTGGAGAGTGATCCGATTACGGAGCGAGCACGTCATCACTATTCCACGCTGCTCAATATTGTGTTGTCAATTAAACTGTCAATAAACTTCTGCTCAAGTAAATTAATACTCTAAAACAAGACCAGTTCGAAAGCACAGGAAAAATTTCGCCTGAGACTGAGATGCCTAAAGGCTATATATAAAATTCAAACCAGGAATTTTTTCATGGCTTTTGTTAATTTTAAAATGCCCGTTTTCTACTAGAAGAAAGTCGTTTTAATTTTCTAAAAGAAAATCATTATTTCTAATTTCTTTTTCTTCCTAATTTTTACTCTCGTTGTTGTATTACAAGCAGTGGTTCCGCCAGCCCCCCCCCCCCTTCCCCGTGAGGAGTTGCCATCCCCAAATCCTCGAGAGCAACCCACAACTTTAAACTTTTTACAGTCAAAAATCGACAGGAACCGTGCAAAACTCCACTTACACCTTTCCAATTTTTACTTTACAATACCACAAATGAAAATCCTGGCGGTATCCCTGATTAAAAGAATTAATTTCTGCTTACGAGGTGACACAGTACTTAGATTTTCATTAATGATATTAACAGAAGCCAAGTATTTATCTCATGTGATTTGTCTATTATAACTGACAAATTCCAGCTTTTGAAGCACTTTTTGTTTGATAGAAATTTGACATATTTACTTATTAATATTCCTGTGGCTATTTTATTATTAATTCTGAGGAGGAAAGTTAAGAAATGGATTTAGTGTTAATATTGTCCAATTCTTACTGTAATGTTAAACAAATATTTCCTATAGACAAGAAACCTATGATAATGTCTAACTTCTTTTTATTCTGAGTTGGCAATGCAAAAATCCTAAATAACTTTCTCCCCATGATCGGTTTCAAGTCTGACAATACCTGTATCGCATTACAGTCGCATAGATGATGGGGCGTGTGCACTCTAGATCTATAATTTGGATCTAGGACGTTTCGGTGCAGGACGCATTGGTGTAGGACGTTTCGGTGCACGAACGTTTCGGTGTACGGATGTTTCGGTGCAGGACGCATTGGTGTAGGACGTTTCGGTGCACGAACGTTTTGGTGTACGGATGTTTCGGTGGAGGACGCATTGGTGTAGGACGTTTCGGTGCACGAACGTTTCGGTGTACGGATGTTTCGGTGTAAGGACGTTTGGGTGTAAAGGATGATTCGGTGTAAGGGTGTTTCGGTTATGAAAGTGTTGATTTAAAATGCTTTGTTATGTTCAAATTCAATTTGTGTATCATCATAAAGAAAGGAAATATAGTACCGTAATTGTTTTATTGAGCGAAGTAGTCTATATCTTCTTCTAGTCTATAATGTATAGGAGTACCGTACGTATTAGTCGAAAGATTAAAATATCGCCTACCGCTAAATGATGTAAAGTAGGGTGAAGTCTCAGACTTTTAGTTAATAATAAATTATGGCACTGCTATAGCTAAGCATGGTTTAAATTAAGATTGTATATTTGATACTTACCAAGTTTGCTTTCTATTTCCCCTCTTGGTTGCTCTTCAGTTTGTAATTTCCGAAAGTGAAATTTTAGTTGGATGAATTTTCCATCATAGAAAACTTGACTTGTGTCAATATTCATGGGGCGTATTCGTCTTGATACAAGATAGAAGTGAACTTTTAATTAGAACTGGCTTGTGATTGGTGGAGAGAAGTAACATAAAATTAACTTTTAGTTGGAGTTATTCTGTTATTGGTGGATGTAAGTGAACAGTAAATTACGCAAACTGTAACTCCGAAATGTTTTTTTTTTTTTTTTTAGTATAGTTTAGTGATAGCCATTTAAGATTTCCACTCATTTGGCTAAAACGAATTCCCTGGCTTTTCCACATTACTGTTCAAAGATTCACAGATAATTCAGAACTATTGAACTTCGAAAAGGCATTATTTAAGCTTGCGAAGTTCAGCCTATAGCAGTTCTGCCACCTGCATGATAAAGTGGCGAAGTAGCTTCAGAACGGTAAAGTATATATATTAAACTGGCCTATTCAAAAGTTTGGGAGAAAAAAATCAATATCAAAATTAAACATGATACATGACCGTTCATGTGTCGATAACTGGCACCTTTTGTACTTAAGGAAGTTATCATGAGATCTTATTCTAAAGATCACAAAGTAATTTATCTGATATAAAAAATAGAACTCCTACAAAATAATTTAATGCGAGCTTAATGTCTACAAATATTCATTCACATATGGGCAATATAAATTAATAACGAGTTAGTATTGTAACCACTCAAGTGGCGTTTCGAATTAAATTCAGATGTAAAACTACGGATCTAAAATGTGATATGATACTCAAAACCTTCCCTATTATAATTACAATACCAGTGGCGAATTTTTTGAAAAATGTTGTAACTACCAGTGATGCCTGAGGACTCTTATGTGCACAGAAAACTGAATGCATGGAAGGAACTCAATGGTACAGTCCCCTCTTGGCACACAAAGGATTTGGGTTCAGTTCTCGGACATGCATGGCATTCAATTAGTCTGTCAATTTTTTTCAAGTTGTGTTCACAATAATAAGTTACTGATAATAATATAGTTCTGTTTCTTAATGGTGAAAGTTCTAATTCAATAGTCGCTCAAAATTAAAATTATGTGCAAATTGATTATTACAGCAGTTGCTGTAGTAAGTGCTTTACGCAGAGTCCTTAGGGAGGAAAAGTCTCTCCTCAAACTTTTGATTTTCCCTCAACAAGTTCTTACTGAGGTTTCCATAGTTCTACAAGTAAGGAATTAGAACTGGAAATGTTTCTTACATTTATTACACTAAAACCTCGTTTATCCAGATGGGATCGGACTCGTTCCAGATAAACCAGATTTACATTTTTTTATTTTTCATTTTATAAGCGCCTGCAAATACATAAATAGTTTACTATTATTATTGAGGAACAAGGTACAATAAACGGTAAATATAGTAAAACACTGTATATTTACACTCCGGAGAATTAATTAAATGAAATAATTTGTACACGATATATTTTGAAAATGACAAAATATTACTTTATACTTTTCGAAATTCGTTCCTGATAAACGAGGTTTCGGTGTATCTCAAAATTGCTTTGAAGAGCACAAATTCTCAGATTAACCACGTTCGATTACTTCTAAACTTGTTCCGGTTTTCAACCCGTTCCAAACATAGCCGGAAGGTGGTTTCAAACAAAATGTAGCCGCTGATAGCACTTTGTTTCCAGTGAGAATATTGCGTTGTATTATATGGATCCTTTTAACCTTGAAATTTTGTTTGTCCAAGGTGAAAATAAATAAATTAGAAATAAACGGTTAATTTCTACACTGGGGTGTATCTATAATAAATTGAGACAACGCCTTAACCCCAACCACTGGAATGTACTAATGTTATTGGTCTCAGAAGCTCCGGAGGAGTTAAGCTAATACAAGTGCAAATTTTCAAAATTGGTATCAGAAGTCACCTTTCAATTGCCTCATTCGCAACTTAAAAATATGCAATGTTTTGAGCCACGGACTTGTCATATGTCAGTAAAAGGTCCTTGCAACTATTTACCTTCCTCCGCGTTGAGAGTGCGGACATAAAATTATTATTAAATGTCATGTGCATCGCGAATAATGAAAAAAATGGTATAACCTACCTTCGCTCGCTCATCATTATGTCAGTGAATTTTGTAGCAAAGTACGTGGCATTCATAACATGAAGTGACGCCATTTGTAGTACTACGCATGCGCCATGCTTGTATATGTTTGTTCCATGGCTGGCGTATTTATATAAGTAATCATTAAAATTATTATGATTACCAAAAGTAAATACTTAAGTGGACAATTTTATGGACTTTGAACGTGTAAGCTCTGCTATGAAAAAAAAATTAAAACCTTTGGCTCCAGTTACAAGAGTCTCTACCTCTTTCAGGCACGTCTTATTATACAAGAAATGTCTGCTGTAACAAAATGAAAATTTCAAACAATATGTTCGGAAAAACATAACTCCATACTTAATATACCTTGATTTTTCTAGATGTCTGAAATTTTCTATGAAATTCGTAGATTTTTCAGTTCCGTTTACTTGTAAGCTGAATTCCATGACTTTTCAAATTTTCCAGGTCACTGAGAATCATGCCTTACCGGCTACTAATTCAGAATGCTGTAGTATTTGAGACTTTAATGCTAATTTCAACATCTTTTAATGTATTATAAAGTACGTTTCGATGTAGAGTTAGTTTTACG
The DNA here is from genome assembly GCA_022664845.1 of Lepisma saccharinum. Lineage (NCBI taxonomy): Eukaryota > Metazoa > Arthropoda > Insecta > Zygentoma > Lepismatidae > Lepisma > Lepisma saccharinum. The sequence goes on along the minus strand of JAGDQP010006713.1, from coordinate 39,283 downwards.
TAGCCACTGTTATGAACGCCGTATAATTAAATAAAGATTGTTTATTTATGAAATATCCTGTTATGCTTTGTTTACATTTGTAACATCTTACCATGGTTAATGTTAACCGAGATCATTTTAGTAATGTAAACGCCAGTTACCGTTAACGCGGGTTTCAAATTTAACCAGCGTCAACTAACGACTGTTATCTTCCTACGTTAGTTATCTAAACGCAAGATGGCCGCTAAGCGCAGCTCACTTGGTGAGTTTATTTCTTTCTTTCTAGAAATATATAGCATCCTAGTGGTGCGTATCATTTTTAAAGTATAAAAGAATGATGGCAGAACTAATCTACAAAATGTTACGCTCCAATCAAATCATTTGTGTTCAGTTTTTTATGATATGAACCTCTACGGTCGCGGTGTAGCCTTAGAGTATGAAAAAAGGAGATTCATTACTCAAAGCTTATAACCCGTTTCTTTACTGACGATGGCTGTACAATCACGATAACCAAGTTCCGTAGCCTAAACGTAAGTTATTTCAACCATGATTTTTACCTTCGCAATAATCTTAGTATCTAAACAAAGCATTAGCAACACGACAATTAAAACTGGGCACGATTTCCTTACTTTTTGTTTACCTTGTCTTGATGTCAAGAACAGATTATGAATTATGTGATTTTTAAAATTGTACCAATTTTCATGCACCGTAAGGATTAAAAATATAAATTTTAATAAACAATGGAAATTGTATATTGGTAAATCAAAATTGTATATAATTGACGAAGTGTGTAACGGTTGTAAAATTATTTTACTTGCTCGAATTAAACATTTATCACACCTGGCACTAAATATTTTCTTAGAGACCTTTCGTTCATTTCATAACGACTACGACTTAGCACAGATTTCCCACTCGCAAAGGAAGCAGTAATACTTCATATAACACTGTTGAAGAAAAATTTACAATACCAACCACTTTCAAATCAACATATATTTTGTTTTATCTTTGTTAACCTGTATACCTATCTCATCGCACGCTTATACTAAGACATCGGTGTTGCTTTGTAGTGCATCTATATCGTCCCCTATTGAATCTACATCATCCGCGTATACGAACAGTTGATTCAAACCATTCAATGATAGTCCCTTTTTGTCCCCTTTAATTTTTAAAATCGCAAATTCTAACGCAAAATTAAACAGTAGTGGTGATAAGGCGTCACCTTGTTACAATCCGTTACGAATTTCTAAACTATCTGGCATATTATTACCTATCCGTACTCTGCTTATGGGGTCGCTGAGACACACCCTCACTATAGTTGAAACAGTTTTTTCGTAATTAGAAATTGTACCAGGATATTGTATAACTTTTCCCTTTTGATAGAGTAATATGCTTTCTCAAAATCAATAAACAACTGGAGAACAGTCCCACTGTATTCCCATTTCTGCTCTAAGAATTGTCTCAAAGCGAAAATCTGGTCCAACGTGGATCTATTTCTTTTAAATCCACATTGGTGATCTCCAATTATTTCATCGACGTATACGCGTAGACGATTTAGTAGAATATTACTCAATACTTTGTAACATGTTGGCATTAATGAGATTCCGCGGTAATTATTACAGTCCGATTTATCGACTCTTTTTATAATCCGGAACTAATATTGAGGTTTTCAATTCCTTTGGAAGCTCCTCCTCATAGGCGGATTTAGGAGAGAGACGCTGGGGAGGAGGACAATTACTATAAGGGTGGAAGCTATCCCGGGGATTCTCATAGTCATTCTGAAATGACTGGAGGGACAATGCCCCCATAAATCCGCCCATGCTCCTCCATTGTCCATATAGCGCTTATAAATTTATGCAGTTCCTTAATTAGTGCCATTCCTCTCGCATTAGTTAATTCGGATGGAGTATTGTCTATTTCTGGTGACTTGAAATTTTTCAATTTCTTTATCGACAACTCGACCTCGCTAGGTTCGGGTATCCACGGTTCTGCGGTATAGATTTTAGCTATATATTAGCCACAAACGCTTCCACTTCTACAGTAGAAAGGGAAACGTTACAAAGATTACTGAGAAATTATTAGCAGGGAACAACTATTACCGTAATTGTGAATTCTTTTCTAGTGGTGGTGAGGGGTCTTGTGTTCAGTTCCCAAGATTAAAAAACACAGTTCATTACAAATAGAAACAAAATTACATTTCCAGATAAGCTCAAAGCTTTTCTATTGCTGCATTTACAATTTCTTTTTAATATGGAAAGTAGACAAGTTACAGAGGAAAAGGGAGGCAAATCTTCTCTGAGATATTCGTCTTCTCTCTCTGTGTGTATATTAGAGCAATATTATATTCATACATGCTTGAATAACATAACCATTTCATTTTTTTCAGTCAATAATTTGTATTTTGCCCATTATGTATGGAAACTCGATATTTAGTGTGTCGTTTCATGCAGAAAGATGGATAAATGGTTTCTTAGTAGAAGATCTTACCTGCGTGTATAAATAAATCTCTTTCGCGTTTCAGTACTCAAACAAACGGAGCATTCACGTGCATAAGAGAAAATCATACAAGCGAATGTGAATCGTATAACTTTATAAGTTACGATGCTCCCAGTACGGTTGAACCATGGTGAGTTAAAGAAAAACATGTGTAAATGGATGGATGGATGTGTGTGTGTGTTGGTGTGTGTGAGTAGGTGTGTGGGTGGGTGTGTATGTGTCTATGTATGTATGTTTCAGCATAACTCTGGAACGTCTGGAGCAATTTCAACCAAGGGGGTGACATTCGAATGTAGTTTTATGGCCTTTTATCAAAGAGGGTGATATGTCAAATCAGTTAATAAATCATGGTTGTCAGATATCCTTACAGGCTGAACAACCCACACAACAAAATAGCTTGCCGGGTTGACTACCTCCAAGTGTGCAAAATTTGGTATGACAATTAATTAGGAACGACTATCTTAGTTTCTCGATTCGACACACTGCACAGGGGTGAGGGGTTGAATAATCTCTGGACCCCGCTGCAACAGGCGGGACATCATCTATACTTTGTCCAAGGGCTTATGCGGGACGACCTTGAAGAAATAAAAAGAACTGCGACAGGGTAGCCAATGAGAGTGACCAAATTTTTGGGTCATTGATTCTTTGAAGGGGAGTTCAGCATTCTTTATCAGTGGAAGTGTGAGTGTCTTGTCCGTGGAGCATTGTTGTCACGTTTCACGCAAAATAAGCGTAAAAAATAATTCATTAACAAGGACAATAAATTATTTTTAGTGTTCTCCTGGGGATCGAGCTACGCTCAAACTTATACTAAACTATTTAATAAGACTCTTTCTTTTAGTGTACACATTAAAAAAAATGGCTGTGTTAATTCAACACAATGCGGTGTCCCAGCGTGACTTTCACAGTTCTGATTTCGGTACTGGAAAAAAAGATACAGCTGCAGTAGGATTTGAACATGGGTTGTTGATTTAAAAGTTCAGTATCTTACCGTCTGGGCTAGACCGCCAGACAGAAAAAACACTAGAATCAAACAGTATATAGGATTAAAAAAATGGTGCTGAACATGAAACACAAACAAAGTTACTCTCACGACTTATGTCATGATATAATCACTTTTCCATTTGTCAGTTAAGAATCACAATCCCCATTCATTGAGAATATGTTCCATTTCTATGAAAGCAAGCGCAGCATTTGACATGTTGCGATAAGAAAGCCGTAATGCTGGTCAAGTGTTTCGCTGTCGCCATCTTGCTTGCTTTCATAGAAATTGAACATTCTCAATGAATGGGAATTCTGATTCCCAATTGACAAATAGAAAGTGATTAAAGGATGGGATAAGTCGTGCAAGTAACTTAGTTTGTTTTGGGTGTTCAGCAACATATATTTGATCCTCTATGCTGTTTGAATCTATAGTGTAGTCGCTTAAGTCAAATGTTGTTCAATAAATATCGTTTGCATCTAATACTTTCTCTATCTCACAATTTAGCCAAATCGGTAAGACGCTCGCTTCCTAACTGAACGACCCATGTTCAGATCTCGCTGCAGCCATACCTTTTTTTCTTCTACTACCGAAATCAACACCGTGTGTTGGGTTGATTTAACACACAAAAAGTGGTAGTCACGCTGGGACACCGCATTGGGTTGAATTAATGCAGCTATTTTTTTACTGTGTAGAATTTATGTAATGCATGTTTTAAACAAGGGGCTAATTACGTTCTGGCACGAGAGAAAAACGCCCTAACATTTATTGTTTATTGGTAATTTAAATTATTTCATCATTTATTTGTAATATGCCACAAAATAGTCCGAAGGTGATTTTACTCTGGAAGTTAACAACCAAGTTCGGCATTGGGAAAGGAAACTTAGAAACGAAGGTGGAACTGGCCTTTAAGAAGGTGGAACCATCCCGACATTTGTCTGGTGAGACATAAGAACCAAGGAAATTTTCAGTCCCGACTTCTGTATTTTACCCAAGAACTTCTGGATTATAGATCGAGTACGCTACCAAGACTCTACACCATTTGTTCTTAGAATATAAAAACATGTTGGTAAGAGCGCTGAGCAATGACGAGAAGTTTTTCAGAGGTCTGTACAGACTTCTAGCAGGACAGACGATTGTACTTTCTATTTTTCAATTTCAATCCAGAGGAATAGTACCTCGAACAAGTGGAAATAGAATCTAATCCGTTTAAAACAATTTAAATATTACAGTGTCTTCGTAATACTCCAAGAAATAATTAAACTGAATTTCATTTAAGAGCTTTTGGCAACTTACCCCTGCGGGTGACTGGTAATCAAGGGTTTCGTGTTCGATTCCCGATGAGGACACAAGTGGTTCGGAACCAGTAAAAACTGTAGGTCCATCTCTTAGAACGTCACCTTCGTGGTAGTAAGGTAGTAGCATTTATATTCCTCCAACAGCTTAAAAGATAACAACGAATTTAGCTTTATACATGACGTAGAAAAATATGATTTTTCATTGTAAATTTAAACTTATAATTTAAAAATAGTATTCGGTCTTCAAGAACCAATCATGTTCTTTCTCGTGTAAAAATTAGCAACAACGAGAATGTAGTTGGAGTCTGTCAGAGTGAGCTGAAACTGCCGAGCGTAGATGCGGCAAACGTTGTCGCACAACTCTTCCTGCACAACTCATCCAGATTCTGGGGAAGCAGACGACAATTCTGTAAGAGGAAAACACGAACATAATCGAAGATCTCCGATCGCGTCTGAAGTTATTTCATTGGGTATGGCTCCTACGAAGTCCACCCACGAAGTAAGGCAGTGGACATATTATAGTGGTTAAATAAAATTCTCCTAAATTTTAATCACGAATCTCTTGGTAAGATTTTTCAATACAGATAAATACAAATGCCCTGACTTACGAACTTCTCCCCCCCCCTCCCCCCGCCACAGAGACACTAAATGATGTTATCATACTATACAATTCACCAAATGTTGTGTTATTTGAATAAGCTATAATTACATTGCACTGAAAAGTACAAATCTTCCTCTCCCCCGCAAAGAGCAAATATTACATATTGATCAAAATGAGGTTGCATCAGAATTCATAATTAGCTAGCCATTACAAAATATTAATTATGCACTGAGGCTCAACAAGTACATTATGTTCAATGCATCAGAGAAATTAATTTGGTGGTGGGTGTAAAATGTACGTGGAGTGATTGTGGTAACTAGGTCATATCTCGTTTGAGTGCCTAGTGAAATGAGTTTTGTTTTTAATAAAAGGTGCCAATTAGATAATTATAAACAATTTCAACCATGAATACACTTTTGAAAAACAAATACTAGACACAAATGAAGAAGATACAACTAGAGTGTTGTAGGGTCTATTACAAATTTATGGAATATTCGCTATGCGCATGCGTTGTCGTTCTCATAATGACAAAGAAGCTTTGTTTATACGCCAGACATCTATTTTATTTAACGTACATTTATTTGCCAGACAAGCAAAACTATGACCTAAGGCCGTTACTCAAGGAGCCCTTTTCCACAAGCAGGAAAGCGCGTACATTATCTGCAAGCTTATAATAAGCTCGATTTTCAGTTCATTTTTGCTTGATAGTAAGGCTTTTTGTAACAACCTTGATATTGTAAGCTTGTCAGTTGTCAACTAGAAAGTATAATTCAAGCTTTAGACTTGCCATGGCAAGCATGACGCAAGTTTATACACTTGACATTGCAAGCTTGACGCAAGTTTATACAGTAGACATGGCAAGCTTGACGCAAGTTTATTCACTTGACATGGCAATCTTGACGCAAGTTTATACACATGACATGGCAAACTTGACGCAAGTTTATACATTTGACATGGTAAGCTTGACGCAAGTTTATACATTTGGCATGGTAAGTTTGACGTAAGTTTATACACTTGACATTGCAAGCTTCACGCAAGTTTATACACTTGATACGGCAAGGTTGACGCAAATTTATGCACTTGACATGGAAAGCTTGCAACAAGTTTTTCTTAAAAATCATTCACAGCTAATTATATGCAAAAATTCACGCAGTGTTGCCAGTTTTTTTATCTTCTTATACAGAATTAAGACTTCTCTGCGTTCTGCATTAGGCGTTTATTGCGAGAATAGGAATTGGTAGGAAAGAGAGTGAATAATGTTAGCAGGCGTTAAAGCGCTCCTTAAGGACTATTATCTTATCATTTCATTAGGACAGTATGTACCGATATTCTCTTGGTAAAATTGGTGGAAACCCTAGAAAGGCTAAGTTTGGATTGTTGGCAGCAGTACAAATTTGATCATCAACCATAACAATTTGATCACAGAGGCTGGGTAAAGAAAATGGTGAAGAATTTCAAAGCAATACGTTTTATTATTGTGTCTCTCAGGAGCGTAATTTTTTACTTCTGTTTTGGCCCATAGAAATGCAATGTTTTACGCAGGAACAGTATAATTTCCCACTGCCATATTGTGATTGATATAGTTAAATTATTAATACCACATTATACTCATATATTTGAAGAAACTTCACAAATCAAAACTCTACAAGAGTCAAAATAACCACCAAGGCAAATTTCGTGAAAACGGAACTTGAATATTCTACTTGTGAGAGAAACAAGACAAGTAAAAGAATTCCCATGTAAATTAATGGACAGGTCATACCAAGATGGCGGGGGTGATCTACACTGTTAATGCTATTACTACAGGTATTGTAACATTACTTTATATGTCAATGGGTTAATTTTATGATTATATACAAACAACAAACTGTTTATATAAGAATTTTTTATTAAAATGCAATAAATTCTTGAGCAAAGTTGCAGTTTTAAAGGGTGGAATATTTTACTTATTTATTAATTAATATACTCAACGCTACAGGTTAATTACCAAATTGTGGTGTTCAACATACAGTATATATGACATTTTGTACACACACACATAGATATAACATATACAGGATGGACAAAAATTCATTGTCAAAACTCTAGAAACGAAAAGTACTCCTCAAATTAAAGAGACAATGTGTCTTTGTATTTGTGGAATTCCGCTTAGTTTCGGAGCTACAGGCTGCCGAAACCGTGAGAAAATGAACTTTAGAGCTTGATATTTTCAATCCTATTAACAATAGAACTGCGGGGTCAAAGTACAATTCAAAGACTTCCAACTTGCTCTATCCAAAAATGCATATTTCGAACTTGTGCGGTGGTTGCGTAAGGGATTCCCCAAAGGAACTAAGGGATTACCAGAAATTCTCTGAAGTTAAGGTAGGTCGAAATATGAATGATCTAGACGACTTTCCAACAGGTAACAGTAATTCGTTTGCGCTAAGTCGATATCTCAAAAAGATTCCAATTGCCGAATGTTTTTAGTAAATATGTGTTGTTGCATAACCAACAGGCGTCAGAGCTATTCTTCGAACTGACATACATTCAACGAATTATTTATTTATTTATTATCAATGAGAGAGAATGTCATTGTAACCCTGGATGGCAGTGATTAATCATGTAAACAGTGCAGTATATGTTAATATACGACCGCAGTAGTCAAGTGGTCACAGATGTCTGGTCATGAGACAGAGTTAGAGTTCCGCGTTTGAGTCCCGACTTGGAAGCAGCTGTTTGAAATTTGAAGTCACGAAACAAAAGCTGAAGGGAAACGAGATGGGATAAGGTTCTTGGTTAATAAAAGGATCCATAAATACAAAGTGTGTATAGTTTTTTTTTTCTAGAAATCGTGATAAGGGAATACCACCGCCTTATTAATAATTACGAATGAAAAGGGAAAGAAATGAGACACGTTTGAATTCAGTTGACATAACGTGCACAATATTCCAAACACATTTACGCTTCATCGTCCTCGTTCAGTTGTACAGTTAGATTATGGAATCTGAAAATGTTGAGATCT
>JAGDQP010006713.1:12083-30526 GCA_022664845.1 Lepisma saccharinum | reverse complement strand
AATGTGGAGTTGAACTATTTAATTATTTTTATGTGTCTTTCTAGAAATATGTTTGTCTGCACATGGACGTACATAGCCGAAACCGTTCCGAACGCAGGTTCGATCTTTAGGATAGAATGCAACTTTACTACATACTATGCATTTGCATATGCATTCAATAGAAATAAGGCTTTATCTTGTCACCTGGCCCATTCCTTCCCTTGGAAAATTGATGGCAGGAAAAAATTATCTCCCAGACTTGTTCCGGCCTTCTCAGCAGTGTAATTTAAATGACAACCATGTGAATTAATTCTTCGTATTTCTGTCCAGTTTCATATTTCGACTAATTCTACAAGTTTAACAAAAAACTGTTCATCTTTATACTGTAAATTAACGCTATAAGACCAAATAATGACAGCTCCTCCAAAATTCTAAAAATAAATCTTAGGATCCCTGTTATCAAGCAACGATGCATGATAATTTCTTTCAGAAAGTCCATATTTTAAAGAAGTACTATTATTTGGAATCAAACAAATATTCCTTCAACATTACTTACTCCAAATTTCAATACTTGAACTTTCAACTTAAAACGCAACCACACTTCACCATTCTCGTTTAACTCTTTTTGCGCGATGAATAGGCAGATCTCAACATTTTCAGATTCCATAATCCAACCGTACAACTTGCATGAGGACGATCAAGCATGTGTTTGGAATATTGTGCACGTTACGTCAACTGAATTCAAACGTGTCTCATTTCTTTCCCTTTTCACTCGTAATTATTAATAAGGCTGTGGTATTCCCTTATCACGATTTCTAGAAAAAACATTACACACACTTTGTATTTATGGATCGTTTTATTAACCAAGAACCTTATCCCATCTCGTTTCCATTAAGCTTTTGTTTCGTGACTTCAAATTTCAAGAATTTGATTCCCAGTCGGAACTCAAACGAGGAACTCTAACTCATGACAAGACATCTGTGATCACTTGACCACTGCGGTCGTCTTTAACCTATACTACACTGTTTACATAATTAATCATTGCCATCCAGAGCTACAATGACATTCTCTCTCATTGATAATAAATAAATAAATAAATAAATCGTTGAATGTATGCCAGTTCGGAGAATAGCTCTGACGCCTGTTGGTTATGCAACCTTACATTTTTACAAAAACTATTCGGCAAGTGGAATCTGTTTGAGATATCGACTTGGCGTAAACGAATTTTTGTTACCTGCTGGAAAGTCGTCTAGATCATGCACATTTCGGCCTACCTTTACTTTAGATAATTTCTGGGAATCCCTTAGTTCCTTTGGGGAATCCCTTGCGCAACCATTGCACAAGTTCGAAATATGCATTTTTGGATAGAGCAAGTTGGACGTCTTTGAGGGTACCTTGACCCCGCAGTTCTATTGTTAATACTATTGGAAATATCAAGCTCTAAAGTTCATTTTCCCACGCTTTCGGCAGTCTGTAGCTCCGAAACTAAGTTGAATTCGACAAATTACAAAGACACATTTTCTCTTTATTTTGATGAGAGCTTTCCGTTCCTAGAGTTTTGACAAGGAATTTTTGTCCATTGGAGCTGCGTTGTGGCATATTGTGCATAAAATATTCATTACTAGTATTTTATATAAGAATGGAATTTGCTCGTATTTATCTCAACTATATTAATCTCACGACACTCTTTAAGAATATAATATAATGAGCATGTTCTCCTAATAGGCGATGTGTCTAATGCTCTGGTCTTGTGGGCCGAGAGGTGGAAGACAGCATTACGTGGTCGAGTTAGTCTACGCCGTACACACAGCCCTAATTCAGACAATAAGCTTTCTGACAATGTGAGTGGATTTTACTATGTAAGAGTTTGTGTAGGACAGATAAAAGAAAATTAACTCTTCTATTTTCAAGATATTGTAACCTGTACTTGTTTACCAGGTCTAACAGTACTATTCGAACTTAGGATATATTCCTGCTTCTCTGTATGTCAAAAACCGCACAAGTGTATATTGTTAAATTTTAATTTGCAGATAAGATCTTCTGCGTATTAGGATGCCATATTATTGCAGCGTATTCTAACTATGACATAATATACGCTGTATATAAAGTTTTTAATAATAAGCCCGATCTAAACTATAAGACACGCCAAATCGTTATAAGACACAACGTAACACAACGTTTGCAATAATGGTGCGTACACTTTAATTATGGTTTATCGTACGTCTTTAACTAGTTTTTTGTAGATAATTTTGTAAATACATAAAATAATAAGTTTTGATATTTAGTTTCATAGAATAGTTTAGTGGTTTTCAACCGCCGGTCAGCAAAGCTACTGACCGGTCCTTTGAAATCAGTATATTTAAACATTTAACACTTTTTTTTTTCGAGTTTGACAGTTCAAAATTGAGATTAAAATTTATATAAAAATCTAGAATCTGAAAATGTGCGGGCATATTTTGAATGTCAAATAAATATCTAATTTACTGGCATCCTTCCGGTCTTTGAAAGTTTTTTCCTGTAGTTTGTCGGTCCGTAAGTATTAAGAGTTTGAATAAACAGTTGTATACGTTGAAGTAATAATAACATTTGAAATGGTGAACACATTTTCAATGTCAAGAAATAAGTTTTTGAGTTTTATATTTTATTATTTTCCATCCCTTTTAAATTTAAATAATTTTCAATTTTGCAGCTTAAAAAGTACCTGATTTCTCGACTTAAGTATTTTCCGATTTCTGGATTATAATTGGTTTTCATTCAAATATAATTCAGTTTCCGTTTTTTTTTTTCAATAAAATTCATTTTCAGTTCTTTTATTTAAAGTATTTTCTGTTTTAATTTTAACTACGGTTTCAATTTTATTAAAAATTAGAATTTCGTAATATAGAAACCGGATTGGATTGATCAAAAATCGAATTACGATTTCCCAATTTGAAAACCGAACCGAACTCTATATCCGAACATTTACACTGGAAAACGAACACAACTAATATTTTCTTCATCGCTGTAGAAAAAAAATAATAATAAAAGACTGAACGAGCGTTCAAACTGTCAGTCAAGTTTGATCAGATATCGGAATTGAAGCTATTCTCATCAAACTTTTATCTCAGTCTTCAATCATCGTTCAATTCAAAGACTGATAGTTTTTTGCGGTCCAAACACAACGTTTTGTCTAAACGATGTATTTGTTCAGATCAGACGTACGTCTTGTCATATAGGCTGGAGCGGGCTATACTTTGACATTTTAATTAATAATAATGCTTACAAAAATACGACATCGATACAGCGACACGTGAGAAACCAAAATAGAATATGAAAGTGCGAAGAACGATAAGCAGAGATTTCGAATTTGCATACAGAGCTAGTGAGCCATCGATTCTAATACGCACCCCGATTTTGGAAACTAAATTCTGCTTTTTAAAAAAAGTGCTAATTAGATTCGAATAATTGCGGTATTTTAAGTGCTAACCCTTGTCAAGAAAGTGTAAAACAAATACTAGAAAACTATTATAAAAGGACTTCATTAGGAAAATAATATGATAACTGAATTAAAATTATAAAGGAACTAATACCAGAGAGAAAGGACTTACAGTATACTTCAGAAGTTGCCGATGTTTGGTAGCGAAGTCCAACAATCAATCTACCCTAGAAGTAAAATAGAGAGGCATGGAGGGACCGCTTTAGTAACAAGAGTCATCACATGTTGGTCTGCACACCCTCACTCTCCCTCGGATCTGAACTCGGGTGTTGTTGGTGTCATGCGTTTAGTTGTCGCATGCGAAGTGGCTGTTTATTTTTTAGACTAATTTGCTCTTTAGATTAAACCATTTTTTTCTCACCCTTCAAGGTTTACATGTGAGGTACCCGAAAATGCATTCGAAGCACCACAACTCCAAACTATAAAATACTTGATCCGAAACAGGGACAAAAATTGTTATATTGTATAAGTGCATCCTCATAATTTTAGCCATACTCCATTGATAAGAAAATCACGGGATAAACTATTTTTCAGAAGAAAAAAAAATGCGTACTACATTAATACTACAGCATTCGCACTAGCTCTACCTACGAACTCATTTCACCAAATTTCTTCAGCCTTCAATATGGCGCAGAAGAGATCCTACGGTACCGCCTAAACATAATACATTAATACAATCAGTGGATGGACACGTCTATATTGGCAATGAGCTACTTCCCAAAAAACAAAAATAGAACTTTTCGTAATTACAGTTACAAATCAACAACTGAAATTTCCAAATTAAACAACAAATTATGCAGCGACGATTCCACACTAATTAAAGGAAGAAACATGAAAAATCTTATCTTCAAAGGATCATTAAATCAGGTCTGTCTGGGAAAAGCGCATCTCACTGATTGCAAAAAACATGTCTCCACAGCAAAGGAACGCAAGTTTTGGAACACTGAAAGAAGAAAAGACGAAATCCTTAAAACTCAGAACTTCAACCCAAGCCAAATTACCCTCATACTCCTTTATTTTCATTTCTATAACATATTCTAACTTAATTAATTATTTTAGCCCAAGCACAGCATCTTTCTACTTCCAGATTACAGTCCAATATTAAACTCAAATAACAAGTCTAAATCGCCTTAGGTGGATTCCAGGGTTGCTTGTTGTGTGTGTGGGGGGGGGGAGTGTGCCCTGGTGCGGATTCGATTTATGAAATTGATTTATTATCAAAATTATTCAAATATTACTCAACCTTAAGAATAAAAGTCAAATGACGAAAGTGGTCTAAATAGCCCGCCTGTGTGGCTTTGCGGGCCCAGTTAATTTCCTTTATCATTCATTCATAACTTTCTTACAAAATTCAAACCACTAAACAATATACTGGGCGCTGCCGCTAGGTTCGATAACATGAAAACCTTACACTACATCGATTATTAAATGCTTGTGTCATCTGGATGCAGGTGGGATGTGCACTAGCAAAGCGCAACAACCATTACTGTCCTCGAAAGATGGCAACACAAACAAAATTTTTCGTTCCTTTCGTTTTGTAGATCATACTAAGTCATGAACGGCATTTTAGAAAAAATAAGTTATGAAAAAAAGATTCCTGATACGATGTATAAAATTCACTAGCTACTTTTACTGAGTTTAACTTATCCTGTTGCCGCAAGGGGCTTTGCCGCACGCTAACAGGTGAAGCTAAATCATATCAGTACCAAACTCATGGCACCCAGAAATAATTTAATTGTCTAGAATTTAGCTTTCAAATGCATTGTAGAAAATATAGTAAATATGTATCTAAAGTTTCTGATTGTTTCTTAACTACAGGATAAAGTATAAATACTGTGACGAACTTTCCCAGCCAATTGCACGGGTACAAATCATTTCTTATTTTATTTGAAAAAAAAAAAAGAAGATATTTCCGCATTATTAGTGTTGTGCATTTTCTTTCATTCTTGAGAGCTTTCGCGATTACACTCGATTTTACAAGTTGTGGCACATCCATACCTATGGTGACCATATTTTCTCAGTCAAAATTCGGGGCAAGTCTTACTGGGATCTAATGGAAACCCCCTTTATTGGTGGATTGAGGATCGACCCAAGTAAAAGATTTTATTCAGGTGAACAGAAGGTTTCCTAAAAATTTCAGTTAAAAGCATCACTAATAATAATTGTATAGGGGCTAGAGTCTAGTGGTTAGAGCGTTGGACTTATGTCCGCGTGGTCGCGGGTTCAATTCCCGGCTGGAGTCCCACTTTTCGGCATCCACCCAGCGTCGTGACGCAAACTGGGTTGTTACTTGAATAAAGACGTGACGGCCACATTCGGTCTAGAAAGCCCCCTGATAAGCCTGTTCGTGATTAGGTGCGCGCAGTGCTGACCACAGCCGTCACTCAGGTGGAAGCAGTTCACCAAAGGCGGACAAATGGCGTTGGGGCAGACTCAGGGTATATCGGCCTGTTACGCCAGTGGTTATTATATTATTATTATAATAATAATTTTATACATTAATATAATAATTTTAAAAATATTCTGCTGGAGTGTTCGGCGTTGATTTAATTCTTCATTTTTCATACATTGTCTGTACAAGATTCGGAATTGTTCTTTTAAATGTCTATCACACATTCTATTGCCAATGATGGATGGCTTTCCTTATCTTCAGAAATTATTAACTATTGAAAATGTCCTCACTACGGAAGCATTTATCCCAGGAAGTGAGTGCACGAATTCACACATTGTCTTTAAATTTGAGAAAGTTACCTCTTACTGATTTAGGTCCTTAAGACCGGCTAATCATCTCTGTTCTGTTGTTGCTTTAAGCTTTGCTCACTGTGTGTAGAGCTATCTGTAAGTGATGTAAGAATTAAGTACGTACATACAGCTCTGTATCGTGAAGTGATACAGATGGTAAAAGTATTTTTAAACAGTGTGCAACTCTGCTCCAAATCCTCTCACTTGTGTTGTTTAAGATTAACCTATGACAGTCATGGGCGGATTTAGAAGAGAGTCCCTGGGGTAGGGTTGCCAGATGTCCCGGTTTTCCGCAACAGTCTCGGTTTTCAAGGAAAGAATTAACTGTCCCGAAAAATGCTATTGGGACACTTGTTTGTCCCGGTTTCTGGATTTTGTGACTGTAAATTCATCCGTATTGTTCCTGAGCTTAATACTAACGTGGAAAGGGCATTTCCCATTATGAATGTGTAGTAGACAGAGAAACAAAATCGCCTGTACGTGTCAACAATTGAAGAAATAATTAAATGTATATCGAATGAGCTACTTTAGAGTTCTATGATTATGCAATCCAGCAGCAATGTCAGGAGGTTATAGTTAATACTATAGGTTAAGTTATGAATTTCATTATAGGTAATACTGTATATGATGTAACATTAATTCCTTCAATGTGCTCTTTGAATATATACAACGTGTTGATGAACTACACCGACAAACTTCGGGAGGATATTCCTCACATCAAAACAAGACAAAAGTTCTTGTGACAAATTTTCGAAATTTGCATTGTTTCGGAGCTACAGCCTGCCTAAAGCGTGGGAAAACGAACTTCATATTTCTAACACCACGTACAGTAGAACTAATGCGACATGGTACCGTCAAAACTTTAAATCTGCACTATCCAAAAATGCATATTTTAAAATTCCGCAATGGATGTGCAAGATTCATTTGCGCCAAGTCAATATTTCAAGCAGATTCCATATGATAACGCTTTTCTCCAAATATCGCTGTTTCATAACAATCAGAACTAAGAAATGCGTACTTTCATCAAATATTTTGTTTATTTGTTATCAAAGAGATTAAATATCATGCCCAGTTGCTTACGTGATTACGTCTATCATATTTACGCACACGGGATGCCGTTTAATTAATGCTTATTTCGACTTCAGAAAAATTTCTGATATTACCTACTTCCTTTGAGGAATCTCTTGCGCATCCATCGCAGAATTTTGCAATATGTGTATTTAAATAGGACAGGTTTAAAATCTTTAACGGTACCATACTGCATCAGCCCTACTGTTCGTGGTGTTAGAAACATCCAGCTCTGAAGTATATTTTCCCCACGCTTTCGGTAGGCTGTAGCTCCGAAACTATACACATTTCGAAAATTTGTCACAAGAACTTTCGTCTTATTTCCAAGTGAGAAATCACCTCCCGAAGTCTGTCGGTGAACTTCATAAACATGTCTGAAATGTCCCGGTTTTTCATTTACAAATTCTGGCAACCCTACCCTGGGGGAGCAATTGATTTAAGAGCTATCATTTAGAATGAAACATTTAAAGTCATTCTGAAAAGACTGGAGGACAATGCCCCCGTGTCCCCCACCCATAAATCCATCCATGATGACAGTTGATGCAGGCTGTCCAGATTAGCTTTCAACTAGTGTTGCCCAGAAGACGAGATTGAGGCTATCTCGTCTTCAAAATGTTTTGTCCAGAGCATGTCTCGTCTCGAAAATTTTTTTATTGTATATTACGAGAGTCCTATCTCCTTTTACATAAACATTTCTCTGTCTCGTCTCGCTGGCAACACTACATTTCACAGATCCAAGTAATTAATGCAGTTCTCATAAAAGCCTGTTTGCTTCAGAAACAACAAACAACAAATAAACTCTACATGTTATCTTCTTCTGGACCTCTTTACCTTGTGCGGCAAAAAACAGATGTCTTTCTTCGTCTCCAAGTTACAATACAAATGTAGGTATTCATTTGCTGCCTCAGGTACTAACACTCTGTCCATGTTGAAGGGAGTTGCAACATTATGTAGGAACAAAAACAGTTATTAATTACAACGCTCAAGAGCACTGTAGCGAAACAAACATAAAACTTACTTCAAGTGCCCCTACGAAATTTAATTATACCGTATCAGCTTTTTGATCAAAATTCGGAACTTTTAATATATTTTCCGAAACACCTGGATAGAATCCTAAAATTCGGGACTGTCCCGGAAAATTCGGGACCTATGATCACCGTATCCATACCAGAATAATTCAGTCTTCTTGTTGAACAAACGCGGACACTGTACTCCCGAGACAGTGTGTTTTGTGACGCTGTACTACCCAACCGCCCATCGTACATTAAGGCATCGCCGCTTTCTCTTATGCCTAGAGCACACGATAACTTTTTGCCTAACACACAGTGTAGCACTCGATAAAAATGATAAAGTTTAATACGAGTACCATAACTGAATTTAAAAAGAACATTTTCGTTGTAATCTGTGTGTATATATATTCCCATACAATTTCATGGTTTGAATCCAGAATCCAGTTTTTTTAACTATATTTTACTTCACTACCTCCTCCGTTTTTCAAAAAGAAGATCACAACGTTGTAGTAATTAGCTCATTGTTGACTTGTTTCCCTTTGCTGTAATACAAGGTGTGGCTATTAATATCCAGGACTGACGTCACAGCACGAAACCGATCAATCGCCCGAGAGAGGCGCTGCTGGTATCCGGAAGGTAGTACATCTGCACATGCTCCCAGAAGCGCGTGCCAGTTGAAAACAAGAGCTTGGCTGGGAAAGACGCGTGGAAACGTATCTGGTGAAGTGTTGTTGTCGAAGTTGTAAAGTGGTGTTGTGGAAGTGCAGAAATGGAGCAAAGGGTGAATATCAAATTCTGCTTCAAACTGGGCAAAAGTGCGACAGAAACACATGCAATGTTGAAGCAAGTGTATGGTGAGCAAGCATTATCCCGTTCCCGCACATTTGAATGGTATGGACGTTTTCGGGACGGGCGCGAAAGTGTTGAAGATGACGCCCACACCGGAAGGCCGATTTCCGTGCGTACGCCTGAAACAATTGAGAAAGTTCGCGAGCTTGTAACATTGGATCGGCGACTGACTATTCGAATACTGGCCAGTGAACTGAACATCGACAAAGAGGTGGTTCGCCAAATTCTAACACAAGACCTAGGGAAACGCAAGGTGTGTTCCAGATTTTTTCCGCACTGTTTATCGGAAACAAAATCAACTCAGAATCGACACGTGTGGTGAACTCATCGACAACGCTGACGCTGACCCTGCTTTCCTGGATTTGATAGTAACGGGTGACGAATCGTGGTGATACCAATACGACCCTGAAACCAAGAGACAGAGCGCAGAATGGCGGTCTCCCAGTTCCCCTAAACAGAAAAAGTTTCGATTTCAAAAATCAAAGGTCAAAGTCATGTTAATCGCTTTCTTCGATAGTGAAGGACTTATTCATCATGATTTTGTCCCACCTGGCACGACTGTTACAGGACAGTATTACGCAGAAGTTCTTGCCCGACTCCGACAAAGAATTCGCAGAGTACGTCCCCGTTTTCGACAGAATGGGAGTTGGTTTCTGTTGCACGACAACTCCCACCCCCATATTGCGTTGCCAGTGAAGCGGTTGTTGGCCAAACATGAGGTAGTGGAGCTGCATCATCCGCCATACTCTCCTGCCTTGCCCCACGCAGACTTTCTTTCGTTCCCAAAACTCAAAACTGTGATGAAAGGAACACGGTTTGTGGATGTTGAAGATATCAAGAAGCACGTGACGTCGACATTGAAGAGCCTTCCGAAAGAGGACTTTAAAAGTTGTTTCCACATCTTATACAGCCGAGCACAGACGTGTATTACGGCAGGTGGGGATTACTTCGTAACATATTAAAAGGGTACGTTTCTCACATCATCTGTTCTTGTGTTATTAGAGCAGTCCTGGAAATTAATAGCCACACCTTGTATGTCGCCGCACTAAGTGTAGACATTATTGTTGTCTGTGTATAGCGGTTTCTTATTTGACATGCCCAATATTTACTACTTCAAAAAAAGCACGACGATAAATTATTATTATTGTATTGTTTCACCTCGAAATAACGCTTTGTGTAGTATTCCAACTTATTTTCATGGTGCCTATTGAAAGAAATATACTCCAACAAAATTTCCCTACATTTGATGACATTTTCAGAACACTTCCCTTTTTTTCCCTCTCTCCAAATTTTGAGCATTTTTTTTTTTTTTTGCTACGCCGAGGGAAATTTCCCTCAATCTGTGTAACTGGGAATTATGAGGTAGATCTTGTATTTGAATTGATCTATGTATCACAATCTTAAATGTTACGGTGGAAAGAGCGCGCACTATGAGAATAAAGCACGTTTGAAAATAGTGTACTCGGCGAAATTAAAGTAGAAACGGATGGATTGTAATTACTTATATTGTTATTAACGTGATCAACTTGGTAATGTAGTTTGTGACCTGTTCTATAATTATGTAGAACCACACTTGTCCACTTACCATCCACATCTGGAATCCAATCTCCAATCCGCTGTCGCTGGATCCGAGGATATTAGTAGATCGACGTATCACCAACGTACCTAAATGTCACTTGCAGCTCTGAACTTTCAAAGCTTTTCGCCACACATCATCATAACTCATTCAACTGGAAATACAGATACAAATTTTGAAAATAGCAAACACAATACTGAAAATAATATGCGTATTTATTTTTTGAAACAGAGTCGTTGCGCAATTATTTTAGAATACAAGCCTATTATTCTTTCACACAGTAATTGTTTTAACAATGGCTTGACGATGTTGACTTTATTATTGTTTCACAGTACTTGCCAATGTAGAATAGATAGAATGGTAGTTTACTGTTTCGATACAACATTTCAAGTATCAAACGTAAATGGAAACAAAATTAATAAAACATGCTACAGACTCGAAAAAAAATAATTAACACATTTCATATTATCACACTACTATACTACGTATTAAAGCTATATGGTAAATTCTGTTGAATGTGTGGTAGACCTACACCTCAATAATAGGTTACAGATCTATCGGAATATCTCCGAAAAAAATAATATTGCCTATATACTTTTTTTTAATGTGCTTCAAGGACTCGACAGTTCTGTTATACTTGTAAATTCTAACTTTGAATAACCGTCCTTTTCAGGGCGAAACTATGTACTCTAATTATACGAATATGTATAAACCAATATAACGTACGAAAAATATGGTTACTGTTTAAAGAACGTTCATTTCAGGACGAACTTCTATTATCTCTATAGTGTCCTTTTCAGGGCGAAATTGTCCCTTAAATTACAGTATTGGTCGAATGGTAGCTGACATCTAGCACAGCACCCAAGATGGTATGATAACCCTATAAATACTGACCTTAAATATTATTTATTGCAGTAAGTCGGAACTGTAATACTTCAACGACTACATGAAATGATTTCTTATCAACAGTGTTTATTTCTCTTTAGGCTGAACGTTGGACTTAACGAAGCCTAACCTAACGCAACGTAATTATGTGATGTCCTAACCAGACCTGCAAAGTTAGCGTTTCGTTCGTTTTGTATAGTTCCTTAATGACAGTCACTAACAATGGTATTTGGCTGTTATAACTAATTATGCAGTCCGTGGTATCAAATTATACTTTAACGTAGGTACGGAGTGTCAAATTAAGTATTTTGTACACCTTTATTTATGGCTGAAATAACCAATAGTACTGTATGTCTATTGAGCACCTTTGAACGATTACTTGGCCAGTACAATAACTATAACCAGCAATAATTTGAGTCAGTGCACTGACTTTACTTTACTATGTATTTACCTATTGAAGATACATCTGATCATAAATGACTGGTAAGTATTAGTTTCACATATGCTTTATATTTATATGAATAAAATAAGATTATGTCCACAGCTTCGTATAATCATCGACTTGTACGAATACACCGCGAAGAGCTCTTTTCTCACTCACTGTTTGTTTAACGTAAAGGCCTTGTCGGGTATACTTCAATATGTGCCGTGTACCTGGACGATCAAACCTAATCTTCATTACCGGTACAGATACTCACTTGTAAACTGGACCTAGTTTCGCACTATAAAATCACTTATTATTATGTATGCTTGTAAGATATACAAGCCGTACGTCATAAATATTATAGTTTTCGTAAAATTTACCACAATTGTACACTTACTTGTATATAACCTCGTGCTTGCGTTTCTTATCCTGCCTGCCTTCAAGCACGTCACAGTTTTCCGTCAATTTTCTTACCTTGAATTTTCATGTGGAAAATTTTTATATGTATTTAACCGTCATATATTCCAGCACCTGTGAATGAATTTCTGTACGGTTTCACTCAAAAAAACACTCGTTAATCTTATAATTTGTTACTCTGTCCATTGTTTCATATCCTCTTCACATTTTCTAGTTGCCATTTGGTGTACGTTCAGCCTGCTGCCGCGTTGCTGAGCGGAGCGCTCAGTCACTTCGCTCGAAGTGAGCGGACGCACGCAAAGTGAAAAGTCATCAGCGTCTACTGTTCCTCATGGGCAGGCGCATCCTGTCACATCTGGTAACACTGAAGCCGACTGACAAGTCACAACTAGTTCGAACTTGACACTGACTATCTCAACGGATGAGGCTATTGGACTTAAAGACGTAGCGTTAGCAGTTCCTGCTATAAAAATTCATTTACCGTATGAAAATAATAAAATTCAAACATTGAAATCAACAATTTGGTCAAACTACCACACCCCAGTGAGACTGTATTGCCAATTTGTCATGTGGGCTGAGCTAGTGTTGCCTATAGGCCATTAAATAATTTCAAAATGTAAATTCAAATTGAATTTGCCATTTAAACTAGTTACAGATCAAATTCCAATCAAGAATTCATATTTTCACGAAGTATATGGAAAGGGAACCGTGATGTTGAGATCAGAGTCAGTGAATATACACCGGCTATAGACAACCAGAGAAATCATCCTTTATGTGGAACAGTGTAAGAATAACTAGAATCCCTATCATTTTAAAGTTGATTGGATTTATCCAGGGATATATAAAGGTGTTTCCATTGGTGATTAACGTAAGGGATTTTTCGCAACACTTAAAATCCGTGGAATGCTAATAGAATTAATATATACAGTATATATATATTATATACAGTAGATGGCACAACAAACAACTGGACGATAGCAACACGTTATTTCAACGTTAGACAGATGACAGAACATTGAACTGAAGGTAAGTATCATGCTTTAATATTGTCTGAGAATGCGCGACAGATATTCTTCAAAAGTTTGTAAACTTGGTATTTGAACATTTTATATTTTTATTCCGCTAGTTTACAACTAGCAATAGTAATATAAGTTATATAATTATGGAAGAATGAATACTTATTAGCAAATAACTGGATCAGGTCTTTCCCATCTGAAATGTATGGTAATGACATAAAACGATTTGGAGTTGAGATGCTAATCGTAGAATAAAACAATCCAGTTTTGACATCATGTTTTCAAGCAGGGTACACAATATCATTCGAAGTTAAAAGATTAGTTAAGAGTCATGCAACGGTTTCACAATAAACTAACGTTAGAATGTGCAAGCTGTCGATCATTACTTTAAGAGCTTTTCACGAAAGAAAGAGGAAAGAATTCGGTAGAGAAAAAGGTTTCTTTTATTTTTATGGGGTGTTGATGCAATACATTATCTTAGCTATTAAAAGTAAAGGTTTTTTTTTTTTCAGTAGAAAGAAACTGTAATAACTAGATACATTTCCTCAAGAGTTAGTTCTCTTTATTGTTTTCTGGAACCTAGATTAAAGTCTAGCAAACATGCAGATATTGGATGAAAAGAGAAGAAAATGGCCACTTTTATTACACCTCTTTCAGAAAGAATCTCTAAGCTTTCCTTAAATCGCTTTTCAACAGAATTACATTGTTATTTTTACAATGGTGTTAATGCTTCAATTTTATGTGGGGATAACTACAAAGTGTAATCACGTTTCGAAGCTATAGAGACTCCTGAAACTGTTCTTTTCCTATGAGTTGTATACTCTCCACTTTTTCTTAACACATCGTAAAAGAAAACATTCCATTTAAAACTACTTAGCAAGGTACAAATGATAACTTTAAAAAACAAGCTTGAAATTTAGATATCTTTCTCAATATTATAAGCATTTTCTACATATTTTCTACGTAACTGTTATTTAAATGGCATACAAGTTGATAAATGGGGGCAGCAGTAGTGATATGCCCGCACAATGCCCTATAGCAGCAGGTCTGTACCTGATTGGAATATGACGTTAGTCATCACGCAAGTGGGTAATAGAGGTGCGGCTTACTGTGCCATAATGTTTACTGAATAACTCTCGCCAAATGATGTTGCTAGTTCAGACGTTCTTCGACGAGCCTTATACTCAGTCTATCGTGAAATCACTATCAGTGGTTATTACTCAGTGTAGCCTCGTTTTGCTCTGAAGACGGATTTGAGACATCCTAAACACGGTTCTACTGCAGATCACACTCTCTCTTCTGAAGAATATTCTTCTATGCCTTCTTGAGGGGTGACTTGAGAAGAGCTAGGACACTGGTGTGCTGCTTTACGCATGCCTCACCCTCGGAGTTGCCTACACCGAGAAATTCACTATATTAAAGTCAGAGGATTTGGAGGGCTATTTGTTTACCAGGAAGAAGATTGGTTGTGGCACCATTCGAGTATTGTCTTCGTCTTTTGTGACGGCACAATCTTCTGTGAAGGCACATTTTTCTCTGTAGTGGATCAGAGACCATGGAAACATATGATGCCTGAGATGAACCTTTACGCAAACGTCGTCGTTGCTGGTTTTCGCTCCTTCGTGGATGAAAACCAGGGATGTACGTGTGGTTAAGCACACACCTATCCATAAACGTAATGAAGAAACGGTTCCTCCAGGTCCTTCAGCTTTCTTTAAAAATTGGAGTAGTAGGGTCTGCTATTTTGGTCATTGAAAATGCGATAAAAAATATTTAATATGTAAAAAAAACTTCGTGAAATTCTATCATCACCTGGGCCACCAGTTGTACATATTTTTCCTCCTCTCCGTCTTATGCGCCTCGGTGAGTCTGAGCTGTCTCTTTTCTTGTAGGGATACATCCGGAGACTGCAGCCGATCACAGACAAATAGTCACAATTTGAACCGACGAAACGAGGACTACAAGAGACTATGATATTACAAATGAAGGCATAGTTCAAGGGGGACAGCAAAAAGAAGAACGAGTGTAATTTCTTGCAGTATTAAAGAAGATAACTCGCACGTTTAGACATAAAGAAGAGCGCATGATCAGGATGATGAATGCAGAGGGCTTATCTTGCTGTCATGGACCTGTCACTTTCGGTGAGAATACAAATGATGATGATGAACTTAAAAATGAATCAAAGTTGTCATGATCTCTTTCTTTATCTCTCATTCTCTGCATCTCCTGAAACTTCTGTTACTCTTTCGCTTTCTATTTCCCAAAAGCGAAGAAACAGAACAGGAGAGGAGATGAAGAAATTCCAATTAAGAAATTCCCCCCTGCTGTGAACTTAAACTTCAACATTTGGGGGTAGACACATACTAAGAGAAAGGAAGAAATAGATCCACAGGAGTAACTACAACGATCAATGTTTAACAAGACAGAAAGAAAGAATATCGTACATTAGGTTGATTGTTCTTTTCATTCTCTCTCTCTCTCTCTCTCTCTCTCTCTCTCTCTCTCTTTCTCTTCATTCTACCAGTCTACGAGAAAGACAAACTAATCACTACAACTTTCATTGTTCGCACGGAAAGTTTGTAAACCTGGTCTTCTTTCCGCTTTTCCAGGAAGTCTGAGAGCTTTGATTAAGGATTCGACCTCCGTCTGTTTCTTCCTCTCCTTTTAAAACACACTCGCGATTCGCTTTTAGTTTAGTTCTTTTACACGTGAAAATTCTAGATAAGAATTTATTTACGAGAAACAACAAGTTAGTAGTTTTCTAAATTCATAATAAATGACTCTTCATGATTCTAACTAAACAATCAATGTTTAAATATGGGTATATTGTCCATCTGTAGATTCAGATAGAGAAGCGTCCTGAGTCAAAAATTCTTACAACTTATTAAATTTGATTGATAGACACACCAGTTGAGATCACCGAATGGCCGTAACTCAGTTGATAGAGGTTTGCTTTAGTGGCTAACCGAAAAGTCCTGGGAATGGTCCCAGCAAACGTCCAGCAGGTTGAGGTTTTTTCAGGTTTTTCCCTCAGTAATACCAGGCAATTGCCGGGATTGTACCTACAAACTAGGCCCTGGCCGACTACCTTCTAATATCCTCTTCCCCAGCCTATCCTGGCCTGAGACTGAGCTTTCAAAAGGCCATAAATAAAATTAAAATGTAAACGAGTTGTGATCAATAGTGTGAGTCAAATTAGACAACATTATTATTAAAATGCGAATATCAATTCATTTTTCTTCGAAGTATTCCTTGATTGGTTACGCTGCTGGTGCCTTCAAGATTCTTTAACACCTCCAAATATTTCTGGAAAAGAAGAGGCGATACATGGCTTTCTCTTAGCTATAAGTGATAATTAAAAGTCAAGAAAAAGAAAAAGAGATGAACTGAATTCATATGTGAATTGAATTAAATAGAACAGAGGTAACGGGAATCTTCGATAGTAACGAGTTTTATCTTCTGATCTTTGGTTCAAACGTGCTGCTAATTATAAAGTATTCCTTACGTTTTTTTTTTTAAATTGAGACTTAAGTCGTTTTCCTTCTGTACCCAAATAGTATAAGGTTCAAACATAGACGAAGACATGTCAAATTATGTTTCTTATATAGACCTAATTACTTTTTCTTGTAGAAGGACAAGAATCAGAGACAAAAATCGACAATTATATCGTTTCCGAGTAAGTCGATTTACTTAAAAACTTTGTGCATGCGTAATGGTGGCAAAAAGGGATAGCATACTATAGCAATGAGGCCTAGCAGCACAAGTTTATAAAGCAAATTTCTTTATCGTATTGCCATCATCTTACGGCGTTTAAACTGTGACCCTTGACTCTGAGCTTGCTCTAAGAGTCTTAGAGCACAATGATGCTCGTTCTCATCTAATATAGTCTCTTGTAACTATAAACCTTCTAACTATAAACCTTGTTTAAAAAATACAGGTTTTTTTTTAGATTTCCCTCTTAAAAATTAAAACATTGATACTCCGAGTATAACATGTCAACATAATATTAACTCTGGAAGGATATGCGGTGTACAGAGGGGAAATATGTAAAACAGTTCCCGCACTGGAAAGGATTAATACATCGGATTCGTTCGGATCATTATAATAGGGCATGAAGGAAACCTACTTAAGGGAGAAGCCGAGGATAGACTCAAACTGGGTCTCTACAATGTTGTGTGGGTAGGTCAATATACTGCTCCGTAATGGTTCTTACCAATTTTTGAGAGAATAACGGTCAGTTCTACAATCGACCGCTAAACTTCTAGTCAGCGCTAGGTTGAGGCCAACTCTCATGTTGCGTACTCTGATTGGCCAAAATCAGACTTAAAGTCCCGTTACCATGGTAACCATAGACGTTTTTGCAAATCTCAACCAATATGAATCTCCTCCACCACTCTCACTACTACTGATAACCATCAATCCAGAAACGTCAGAATAGTTTTATTTCAAAAAAGTACAAAGCTTAAGAAAATATGCTTCCCTTATCTACTTTGAGTTCTGCAATTAACCTTCCTCTATGTCTACAAGAGCAATCATCGTCATATACCTAACCTTTGCGCCATTGATTATTAATATTACATCATCAATAAATATATCGAAAATAATTGGCCCAAGGATTGATCTTTGAGGAACTCCTGTCGATATTGATAATATAAGAGTCAACACCATACCTACTTTGGTCGATATGTTTATATTCTTAAAACAAGCTTTTGAATTAGTTTATGCGGTATTCACCAAAACTAAACCTTCAACGAGGAAGAGGATGATTGACGGCTTTGAAAGTTTTTCTTATGTAAATAAGAAGAAAACCGATGAACGTACTTCTTTTGGTGACCAAAACTATTTGTCATTGATTTAGAAAATATATTAACAATATTTTGGTTGCTACGTTCTTCTTAAAGCCAATTTATTGTTTCCAAAGTTGAAATGGAGGCAACTTCCGATTTTTTCTGTACATCAAGCCTCTGTAGGTTCAGATACAATTGATATTAAAGAGTGAAAA